>VANL01000878.1:0-21349 GCA_006352455.1 Brachionus sp. 'Tiscar'
TTTTTTTATTTGAATAAATTTTAATAAAATAAATCATTTTAATTTTTGCGTTACATCTTTTTTTTAAATAGCTTTAAGGAGATTGATTAAAATTATTTTGTCTACCTATAAAGGTGGGTAAAAAGGGTTGTTAAAGCTAAGAAAAAAATTTGGGTCCACCTATTTGCCTTAATAAAACTTTTGCTTTAAAAACTCAAAAATAAAAGATTAAATTACATAACTTTGAATTGAAATAATTTATTTAAAAATAATTAAGTTCTAATTATCCTAGAAATCTTATCTAAATAAACCAAATTAAATTAGTAAAAGAACAAAATCCAAATAAAATTTAAGCTCGAGTTTACATTATAAGACAAGCTTCTTGAACAGCTTGAGTATTTTGACCAGATTCTACGACTTCTTCATCACTATTTGCCGTCTTGAAAAAATTATCCCAACTGCTGAATATAGTATCAGTGTCATCAAGTTCAAAAAATGATTCCTCTTCAGTTAGCTCCTCTTTATCTTGTTCTAACGAGTTTGCTTCAATATCTTCTTCAGTAAAAATTCTTAGCATGAACTCACAATCTCGATCTGCATCATAAGTGCTTGGTATGATTAGGTAATTTCCAGGATCAACTCTAAATCGTTTGGTAACTTCTCTTGAATTAATGTAGGGTCCTGAGGCTCCTATTCTTTCCAGCTGGTTTGAATAAAACTTGAGACCGGTTGCTTTTGATTCATCAATCGACACATGATCTTTTATCTTAAAAAAATTAAAATAAAATAGCTGAAATCAGAATTGTTTAAAAGTTCCAAATTAAAATCCAAGACATGACAAATGTGACTTTTAAACAATTCTGATTAAAATATTTGATTACTTTAAATAGTTTGAATTGAATAAATTCTTCAGCAGAGTCACAATTTCCTTTTATTCGCTTCAGACGACAATCTTTCTGCATCAAAGCAATTACTATTGTAGCTAAATTTTCATTATCATCATGATCAACATCAGACACTTGTATTAAAAATTGAGGATTTGTCCAAAATTTAGCCTGATTATATTGTCCACAGCCACCGGCAGTCCTTCCCGAAGCCCATTCTGAGTGATAAACTGCACATTTCCATGACATATCACTATCCATAGCCAATTTACGCCATGACATAGTTCCAATCTATTTAAAATATTAAATTTTTATTTAAATTTTAAAAAAGGATCCTACATCATTGGCTTTTTCAATTTCTTCGCTAAATGTATCCACTGATAAATGACATATTTGAACTGTGTGCCAATTTCTTTTAAAATCTTCGTAACTCATCCTTTAAAAATCGAAATTTATAGAGTTTATTTTTAAACTTTTTCGTACCAAAACTCGCCATCATGATCTTTAATTAAACCAAGCTCTTCACGGGTTTCTTCATCAAAAACTCTCCATTCTCTTGAACTTTATAAAAAACATTGCAATTGTCTATTTCATATTTTAAAATATTACTTATCAGACCAAGCACCTCGCCATTCGACTTCATTACCCCTAAATACACAGTTTACATAATCAATAATTTAAAAATTAAATAAATACCAAGGATTCCGAATTCTATTTTTAAAGAATATAATTATAAAAAATTAAATTATTTTTAGACAAATAAACCTTATAAGTCTAAAAAGCCCATCATCGGTTTCAACAGTTACCAGTTTAGTTATCGTATAGGCATGACCACGCACTAGACCATTTGATAATCGAGCTTCTCTAACACTAGCATCAGCCTCAAATTATTTTTTTTTTCTAAATTTGATGTAATTTTAGACAAAAATCTTACAACAATGCTACAGCCCATAATCGAATTTCTCATATAAGCTTGGTAAAGCATCGTCCATAAATTAGTCGATGAATCTAGTTTAGTTAAATCAAATGATTCCTCAAGTCCTCCTAAATTAAGAATAAATTCCAGTCAAAAATAATAAAATGAATTTTACCTGACATGTCTATTAAAGCATCAGTCTTGTTTAAAATTATTTCATTTTATTTATTCTTTTAATTAATAAACTTACAGTTTGACCAGCTTCTAAAGCTTCATAGCATCCATTCAATTTAGCATATGCTTTTTCCTATTTCAGTGCTTAGATTAGATTTAATTTGAAAAGTAAAATTTTTTACAAGTAAAGCAGTCCAAAACTCGTTCGGCTGCTGTTTATTATTAGCATAGACCAATTCACCGGTTGTCCAAAACGGCAATTGATCATCGACTACTACATCAACCCATTGTCCGTATAACCAGAATCTAAAGTGAAATATTCCGGCATAATTTTCAGAAAAGCTTTGCTCAGCTGGTACAACTTGAGCAAATAATTTTTCAGATTGCATAATGCCGACAACACCTTAATTTATATATTTTATTTTTTTTATATTTTAAAAAGAAAATAACCGACCTGCAATAAACCAACAATTTCCTATTGAACCTTGATCCATATCACATCTTTTAAAACCGTCAACTACAAATTCTGCATCTTCTCTAACTTCCTTAAAACAAAAATTTAAGAATTTTTTTAATTATTGAAATTTTGATTCAACCCTCGGACGTTTCCAGACAATACCCGGAGGAGGACGTCTTGAAAAATAAAGAGATTGATTATTCGCAGGAAAGTAAGGATCTTCGAATAGATTGTCTTGATCATGTTCGGCATGAATTTCATCGAAAACTTGTCCTTTAAAAGAAATAATCTCCATTTTGTTCAAATCTAGGATAATATTTGTATGAAAATAATTTTGTTTTTTATAATATTTCATAAGCTTAATTTGAGTAAAAACTATTTTGAAGCTTGCTGTGTAGATAACAAGTTTTTTTTTAAGAGCTAATGGATTTAGATAATAAATTCGATTGTGCAAAAATTATAATTTTTTATTATCAGTAAAATTCTTTCAAGTTTGACTTGTATTAAATGAACAGAAAAAATTGAATTTTTTTCTCAACCTAAAATTGCGTACAAAATATTTTCAATTTGTTTTTACCTTCAAAATTTTGTAAAATTTTTTTTTTCAATTTTTATTTAAAGTTAATTAATGAAGAAATTTAATTCAAATTTTTTCTATTAATTTATTTATTCATATGTATGAAATGCAAAAATTCAAAGGTTTATGTATCTGTTTGCTAGTTAAATTTTTTGGTTAATTATTTTTTTAAGCTAACTATTTAAATTATAATATTTTGTTTAGAAATACTAGGTATGCAAAAAAATATTTTAATTGCCTTTAATAAACAATTTTTTTTCAATTATTTTAATTAAATAAATGTATGTCACCTTTAAATTTTATAATTTTACCAAATTATTTCTGAAAAATAAAATTTAAATTGAAACACGAATTTACCTGTTTAAATTATAAAGTATACTGTAAAAACAGCCTAATAAGTAAATCCATAACTAAAGATTTATTCTAAATATAATTTAAACAACTAAAAACAAATAATTTAGAAGAAAAAAACATCTAATAAAAGATAAAAACAATTGATCTTATTAATAAATAACAATGCTTTTTTTAAAATATTTTTACATAATAATCAATGTTAAATATAGCATATTTCAATCATTTAATTGAAATGATTGAAATAATTTTAATAAAATTTATATGAATAAATTAATAATTTTTCAAAAATAGCAACAATATAAAATCTAAAAATGAAGTCTTAAATAATTTTTTAGTTTATTTAAAAAATACACATACAATCATCAAGTTTTTTTAATGCTCTTTTTTGAAAATTTTAGAATTCGTTTTTGTCAAAAAACTATGAAATTCAAGATTTATAACGTATTTGCTCGATTTTAACGACATGTGGTTAAATAGTCTTTTCAATTTTATTAGACCATGTCGTTAATTCTGGACATGTCGTTAATTCTGGACATGTCGTAAAAATGGAGCAAATACCCTTTGCTAAATTCTTAATACTATTTTCTTCATCTTTAAGAGAAAAAAATAAATCTAAAAATTTTAGAATTTAAGAAAAAAGAGGAATTTAAGTTTTTCAATACATGAAAAAGGAGTTTAGATTCTAGACTTCCTTTTAATTTTCAAAAAATTCAATTTCCTGTGAAGCCAACTTTTTACAATGTAAATAAACAAATCTCTTGACCAGATAACGCAATTATGCAAGTTTAAATAAGGTTTTTTTTAATGAATCTTTTAAATTAAATAGAACTGTTTTTTAATTAAAAATGAATTTGATAAAAATTTTTCCATATTTTTTTGCATGTTTTTTTATTTAAACAGGAAAGTTTAAATAAAAGTAATTTTAGACACTCAAGGAACTATCAACAAGTTGACATGTCAACTTCCTGTAAAAAAAACATTGACTTTCAAACTATGAGCTCTCTTCAAAGCTGAAATGGCGAAAAGAGTAAAAGGTTAGTTTTGGTTTTAAATAGCCTACTATTTCTTTTTATTCAATTTCCTAGTTAAATGGCATTCCATAGAATATAAAAAATTCTTTGGGTGTCATTAATAAAATTCTTTTTACTTGAATAATTTTTCTCTCAAAAGAATTCTGGTATCACCTAAAAGATAACAAAATATTCGGTTTAGTAACTTTTTGATTAAAGTCTCATGTTAGAAATTTTCTTCAAGTTTATAGGTAAAAATTTGTAGAACAGAATAAATAATAAATAATTAAAAGAATTATTTTTGTGGATAATTTAAAATGTGTCTTTTGATTTTAAAATTATGTTTTTAAAAAATTTAGAAATTATAATAAGATTAAAAAAAATCTTAAATTTATCTAAAAAATAATCCTCTAAGTAAAATTTTTAGTTCAATCTTTAATCTTAAAAATAAAATCATTACATAACTTATGTTATGAAACTAGTTGAATGAAGCTTCTAATAGCGTGAACTTAAACGTAAATTCTTATATCGAAGATGGTCATATTCTTTAAAATACTGAATATTTAATTTACCTGTAATCTACAGATTATTATGTAGTTAAAAATTTTCCAATTTAAAATTTTTTAATTTGATTTAAAATTTTATGCAATTAATTAAATACAACATTAATTCTTAAATATTGAATAATTATAAAATAATACTTTATTTTAAGATTATGACTTGATTTTCTGTTATTTTCAAATTCTTATATTTTTAATTCAAATTAAGCTAAAAATAACACAACACATTCATAATTTTTAAAACCAACTTTTTATAGAATAATCAGATATTGGAATTTACAAATTTTTCGTTTGAAAATTAACTTACTATGGTTTCATAGAAATCATGGTCCCACAGTGCAAAAAAAAGGTTAGACATAAATTTTTGATAAATATAGCTCCCAAAAGAAAATTAAATCAAACCATATAATGAGTATAACAAATAATCGAGAGAATTGTAAAATTGCTACTAATATTTGTCGCCTAAGGTATCCAAATAGGTTTTTCTAGACAACAAGTAAGTTGGTCCAAATTATTGAGGTTTTTTATAGCATATGCTACAATATTTAAAAAACAAAATGTTAAAATTTCTTACAAAATTTGTTAGTATATAAGTGAAAATAAGAGTTTAATTATCATGTTAAAGATGATCCTTAAAAAAAAATTATAATAAATGTATCCCTTATTTAGCAATTATGAGATCAATTTAATAATAAAAAAAAGGCGCAAATGGTAAAAAATATAGTCTAAAATTTTCAAAAGACATGTATGTTTGATCATATTTTTTCTAAATAAAACTAGAAAATTGAAAGATTTCAATCAAAATTTTTAATAATATTTTATTTTTAAAATTGATATTTAATTATTCAGTCATGAACATATGGACAGACTTGTCGGAATTAATCATGTGATTAGCTCGTTGAAATCCTACAATTGCACATAGCTTTTGTGCATCAAATTGAGAATAGAGAACAGTGCTGGAAAACGTTTCAAGCTGACCATTTTTGAAACGCTTTGGGTCTGGAAGAAAATTACAAAAACTACTGTAATATTCTGCGTAACTTGGTAAATCAAAGAATATTAAATGATTTATCCCTCTAATTTTATATCTCTTGTAAAAATAAAATCTTTCAGTTAGCAGCATAAAATGAACTTTTCCATGAAAAAAAAAATATCTTGCTCGTTCCACACTTTTTTTATCCGAATACCTAAGAAAATTGATAAATTTTTTCGCCCACAAAATTAATAAAATACTTACTCAGATATATTCATAAAACTGATATCATTTTTCTTAAAATAATTTCGCAGTTTAACAAAATCAAAATAAGTGGGAACAAAAATGAGAGTATGCGACATCATTTCATCTTTAAATTTAGGCAAAATCTTTAAAGAAATTAATTTTATTTTTGAAAATTGGAAAAAAAATATTCTAAAGTACCTTTTCTATAAAAAATTTAAAACGTTGCTCCGGAAGATCAATGAGTGAATCACACTCAATTTTGTTGAATACTTGAGCCAACTGAAAGCCAATTTTGCAAATTGTTCCCAATTGGTATTTTGAACTCTTAAGCAAATCAATTTGATATTTACCGCTATAATTCGTGCAATATTTGTTAAAAATGCTGTTAATCTGAGGTGCTGGTATGCGGCTAAATATGAGTGTTTGTCGGTAAAAACGAGCATGACCATCTAATAGCCAAGAACGAACTCTAGAAAAATCAGTATCATGGCTTTTTTTTGGTTGTAAATGCAAATTATCAAATACTGTCACCACATGTTCCCAATTTTGCATCAATAAGACATCAGCATTATCCAATACTAGAAGCTCTATTGAAGATAAAAAATCGTGATCTTGATTCTCTCTTAAGAAATTGAAAAATAATCAAAAAAAAAATTTTTCCAATTTTATTTTTTAGCATCATACCCATCAGCTCCAATAACCGATTTAAGACCCAATGGTGATGCAATTATTATGTCTGATGAATAAAATTCGGTAAAAAGTTTCAAAGATTTTTTAGAAACAGAAAGACCAATTTTAAAATGATCATCACAGTTGCCCGAAAAGAGAAAATCATAGTCCTCATCATGGAACAGTTTTTTTTCTTCATTTTCATCCTTTTTTGAATTGGCATTGTCTTCATCTGGACCAAAAGAGTCGAAGAAGCGTTTTTTGTTTGATACATACTCTTCACTTTTATTCATTAAAAGTCTTATCATAATTTTTATTAGTTTCAAAGCGAATTTCCTATATGGAACAACTATTAAAACTTTAGGCCTAGTAAGACCTTGATCTCTATATTCTACATCTGTGTTTGATTTGTTTTGCTTTAATTTATCATTATGAGCTATTACTCGACTTCTCGTTCTACAATTAATTTAGCTTAAATGAAAATTGAAGAAAATGATTGATAAAATTTACTTCAAAACGTGATTAAGTGCATGTAGGGCATAAACAAATTTTATTCTATAGTCGATATGAACATCTATGTCTGAATGGTATAAATCACAATAATTGGATATTATGTTTAGTATTTCTGATTGTTTATTTTCTAATTTAAATTCTGAATTATCTTCCGGTTCTTCATCAAAATGTTTCGAAATATTTTCTGCAGCAGAATTGTTCAACCTCTCAAGGATACGTTGCTTAATCTTTTTATCAAATTGAAATTGTTGTTTTAACAAAAATAATAAAGAATTAATTTTTTGGGTTTTAATTACTTCCTTTTCTTTTTTTAGATTCGTTTAAAGTAAAATAAAAACCTTTTTAACTCATCCATATTTATTCTAATTAAAAAATTTACAAGTTCAAATATATTTAAAATATGAGCTAAATAAACTAATTAAATAACTAAATTTACTAAGTTTTTTAATTTTGATTTTTAATTTTATTAATAAAGATATTTTTAAATTTAAAAAAAATATTTTTATCAGTTTTTTTTTTAAATTAGTAACAGAAAACTGTGCCCAGAGTTAACGATTTATTTTTCGTTTTTTTTTAAACAAATAATGGTAATTTCCAAAAAATCTCTTGTTGATAAAATATGTGATTAATTATCGATATAAAATTGTATTGGGCAGAATGTCAAAAATTTTACATTTTTAAATTTTTATATTTTTAGATTTATTTGTGCAATATATAAGAAAATTTTTATTTTTCATTTTTATTAATTTAACATTGGGAGAGTTGTTTTTTAAATTTCAAAATATTACACAAAATAATCTAAAAATATGAAAATGTATAAGTGTAAAATATTTTTTATTTTTCCATAGTATTGAACATTTTATTTTTGTAAATTTAAAATTTTTGTGAGAGCTTTTTATACACTTGGATTAAATAATTTTCAATCAATTTGTAATTTTTAAATTTTTAAATAATTTTTTAGTTAAAATTTAATGTCTGAGGTTTATTTCAAAGCAAAATCATTCACAATACTTGGTAATGGTTTTAAATGTTATGCTATACATTAAAATATGTGTTTGCATTAATTATTATTAATATATTTGCATTAAAACTTGTAGTGCGAATAATTAATAAATTGTGTATTCTCTAGTTCATTTAATTTTATCATGCGGCAAAGGACTTATGATTCTACCAAATTTATGTTGATTGTACGCCTCTTAGTTTAGATAACTAAGATATGAAATTTTAATTTTAGACTAAAATATCAGATAAATGAGATTTTTTTGGAATTAAGTAATAAACACAATAAGCGTGTGGAAAATAAATTCCTCTCATGTTTAATTTTTTTGTTTAACACATTTGATTTTTTGATTTTTAGTAAGACAAAATTTTAAAGCAAAATTTTTAAATACGCAAATAACTCTTATACTCGATTTATTTACCTAAAACCGACACAATGCATGTAAATAAATAATTAAAATACTTACAAACAATTGTTTAATATTTTTATTTGGATCCAAATTTTGTTTTGTCTCTTCAATTGGCGATGTATAGATCAAATTACCTAAGCCTGGCCACTAATTTTCAATGTTCAAATTTATTTATAATAATTCGGAAATTAAAAAAAAATTTACACTAATATTTTGCTTTAGTTCATCCAATTTTTTCTTATCTGAACAATTAGTTTTTATTTTTTCAACTAGTTTTTCATCTAAATTAGTCTCAAAATGAATATGAAACGGATCTAAAAATACAATTTTTAAATTTGAAATTTAAAAGAATAAAAAAATAACCATATTTTATCAGCTCTTCCGACTCAAGATTATCTTTGCATAAAACTTCCTGTGAATAACTGTTTATGTTTGCTTCATCAATTTCGTCTTCACTAATCAATTCTCCAATATTTTGATCTTGATTTTCATGAATTTCGATGTTATTTTGTACCTCTAATTTAGATTTTTTCTTTTTCTCTTCATCAACCATCTTTCTTTTTTTAGGTTCAGATAATTCGCTACCAATTAAATCATCCAAAAGTATCTGATATGGTGCTACTAAATCACTAAAATCTTCATCATTAATTTTTTCTTCTTGCTAAAAAATAGTCGAAAAATGCAAAAATTTTCTTAAATTTGATAACTTACTGCAGCAGCTTTGTTGTTTTGTAGTTTTTTCTTATTTCCTTGCGAGTTACTCTGCTCATATTCTTCATCATAAACAATTCGGACATTTCCATTTTCATTTCTTTTATAAACAAAGATTCTTTTATTTGAACTGTTGAAATTAGAAAAATACTTTATGTCATTTATTGGATGAATTTCTCCAAAAGCTTTAACAAAATTTCGATCTTTATTATCAAGTTTATCGTATTTTAGCTTGTTCAATTTTCGAGATTTCATTTCAATTTTTATATATCTATTTAAAAATCAAAAATAAATAATTTAAATCTAACTAATAAAACAAGGCATTTATTTCAAAAGTTAGTAATAAAAAAACGTGGAGATCAGAATTATCTTTAAAAAAGTTTTGTTTCATTTAGAGTAAATTAAACAAAAATTTATTTTAGGTTTTTTAAAGTTTTAATTAAAATAAAAATTTAATAGTTTTTCATAAATAAATAATTTTTTTTTAAGTTTCATATTAAATTCAGGTAAAAAAGTTAATAGTTAATACTAGAAAGCCCGGCTGATTTATTACAAAAATTTCTAATTAAAATTTCAAGAATAATAAATAAAATTTATTTAAAAATTAAAAAAATTTTTAAATTTTTACAATTTTATTTTTAGTTTCTTTGAGTAATTTCATAAAATCTTTTATCTTTGAGATAATATTCAAATTTAAATTTTTCAAAAAGCGGTCTAAGAACCCCTCGGGCTTTCTACTGTTAAAGTCTTAATAATTCTTTGTTTTTAAATTAATAATTGGTCACAGTTCGTTAGAAACAGTTACCGAATGAAGCAGTCCTTTCAAGGTTTTTATTACATTTATTCGGCCAGTGACTTTACGTCATTAATCTATTCAATGTGTTTCATAAAGCTTAATTTTGGGTTGAAGCTTATACCAAGGAGTTTTGGATGTGGATCAAGAGCTATTTTATGGCTATTTAGAGCTAGGTTGATATTGTATTTATTCATTACAATGTAATGTTATTATTTAAAAAAAAAATTTCAAATATTTTTACAATAATCAATAAAAATAAGACAAAATTAAATTTATTTTGTTTATGATTTTAAAAAAACCTGTGTGATTATGCAGCTGATTGTGAATGGCTAAATTGAATTATTTTTTTAAGAATATTAATTTTAACAATATTTTTCTAGTATAAAAACGAAATTTTGGAATTTTGCTTCAAATTTCTCAGTTAAAAAACAAAAATCTTATCGATTAGTGTTTAATTTAATTTTAAAAAGAGATAAAATTGTTAAGAAAATTTTACAATACTTTTAATTTTTAATTTAGTTTTAGGTCTATTTTTTAAGTTAATTTCAAATGCGTTTAAAAAAAAAAAAAGAAAAGTTAAATAAAAAATAATTTCCATGCTTATTTTACTTTTTACTATTTTAGATTACTTAAATAGGGGATTTCAATAATGGGTGATATACTTTTCGAAGATATTTTTGATGTTAAAGACATAGATCCTGATGGACAGAAATTTGATAGAGGTAAAATTGTGATAAATACGTGCATTAATTAAATTTATTCAAATAGTTTCTCGACTTTTTTGTGAGAGTGAATCGTTCAAAATGGACTTGATACTTGACGTGAATACACAAATCTATCCAATGGCTTTAGGTATGAAAAAAACATAAATAATCTTATCTCAAAGTGGACATTTGAAAAATGTCAGTTAGAAATTATCTTCAAATCACTTTATCTATGATTTATTTTACAACTGTATTATTTATCTGTACGCAAAATTTCTCACAACTCTTAACGTAAATTTTATCTTTATTGATAGATTCTCGCACAAGCAAGTCATTCGGACCGTAATTATATAAAGCAATCATTTAAAAGAATAGCAAAATTCGTCCTAAGTCAATATAATTTTATCTTGGTTTTTTGATAATAACTCTTAAAACTATTGGCTAGCATGATACTGGACCATATATTAATGTTCTATAAATACCAAGCGAGAATATGGTTAGAAAAAAATGCTTCATTTAAATTCTAAATTAACTAACTACTTATTTAAAAAAAATTAAATTCTTGAAATTTATTGCCCTGATCATGAAAGATTTAATACTATTGTTATTTTAAGGCGTTTAGGTCCTTATCAACAATTTTATCAAATGTTTATCTGAACAACGCAGTTTTATTTCTAGTCAAATTTTTATTTTTATTTTATTTATTGCTAATTTTTTTTTCAAACAAAAAAAAAAAGGTGATAAATTTCGTTTGTTAATTTGCACAAAATTGAGAGATGATCAAACTGATGATAACGAATTTAATCCTTTGGATACAAGTCCGAGTCGTGCAGACCAGTTTGAGTATGTAATGCATGGAAGAGTGTATCGCATTGAAGGAGACGAGACTGCTACTGAAAGCGCTTCTAATCTGTAAATCTCATGACCTTTATTACTACTAGAATATTTTTAATGGTATTGGAACGATCGTGCCTGATAATGTATTTACATTGAAATTAAATTAAAATATCTGTAAATGCATTAGTCTGGCATGGCTGCTCCATGCTCTACTAACAACTAACATACTTTTTTTTATTAAAAATATATTTATATTTAAAAAAATTAACTAAATTTTTTAAAGAAAAGCTTATGTTTCGTTTGGTGGATTATTGATGAGGTTACACGGTGACGCTAACAACTTGTACGGTTTTAAACAAGATGCCAATGTTTATCTTCTGATGAAAAAACTAGCCTTTTAAGTTTTCATAGTCAGGTCAGATAATTTTCAATTGTTGTTGTTAATAACTTGATTAAGTTTAATAAATTGTAAAATACTGAATTCATATTTTATTTCAATATAAAAATTTATTTTTATTAAAAAATTAAAAAAAGGTTTTTAGCTTTTTCATTTGCAATTCTATTTAAGAAATATTGATTTCTCAAATAAAGCATATTCAAAAACTTCAAGGCTAAACTTTGAAAGCCAATATTCCTTTATCAATTAGAGTTTCCTGGAGCAATTAATGAATAACGAACAACTTATCAGTTTATCAGCTTTTTCTTCAATCATTGATAGTTTTTTGCAAAGAATAAAGTTCGCATAAATCAGGAACAAAGTTCTAGAAATATTTTAGTTTAAAAAAAAATTAAAAGACTTTTAAAAGATTTCAATTTAGCTTTTAATGTTAATCGAATTTTATCATGGTGATTATTTTTTAGTTTTAAACTTAAAAAAATTACAAAAAATCTTCATTTAAAATAAATAATATTTTATCAGTTTCAAAAAATTTTTCTAAAATTGAGTTGATGTTTCATAAAAAAAAATAATTGATTTCTTTTTTTTTCATTAAATAAATTTACTTTTAACGATTAACAAAAATGACTAAATTAATGATTAATATTAAATTATCTACTTACATAAAAATAAAAAAAGTTAAAAAAATTCTATGTTCAAAAGTTTTTTTCTCTAATTTTCTTATAATTTGATTTTCTCTTTCCAAATTGTCTTTATGAATTTCATAGCTAGAATTTTGTATTAACATCGAACGAATAGTTTTAGCTTCAATTTTTTCTTTTAAATGTCTGGAATTGAAAGATTTTTTTCTACTCAATGCTGACTTATTTTCTTTTAATTCTAATTTGGTTTCAGTTTTATGTTCTTCTTTATGCAGATTTTTCATGCTCGATTCATCATGACAAGAAAACTCTTGGAGATTAGCCTCTTTTTTAAGCAAATTTGACATTATTAAAAAATTTTCTTTTAGACCATCATATGAACTTTTTTCAATTATATCTTTAAAAATTAAAATTTTTCGATTAAAATTTTCAAAATTTCTTTAAAACTAACTTCTAACAAGCAAATTTGGTTTTTGCAAATATCTTACTATACCACGCATTATTAAACGAGTATGATTAGTATTTTCTTTTATTAACCAATACGTGTAACAAAGTTTGAAGCAATCAGCATACATAATACCTGAGCTAAACGTCTCGGCTTCAGCTATAATATACTTGTCATTTAGTTGTTTTAAAATCTTCTATTATTGTAAAGTTTAATCAAAATTTTAAAAATAATCAGCATCTTACAACATGCTCTGTATTCTGGCATATTTTATTTCCAATGATTCCACCAACTCGAACCTCTAATTGATTTGTTTTTCTTTTTAAATTATTTTCAAAGCTCCAATGTCCTGATTTGAAATCTTTTTTTACAATTAAAAAAAAGTGTTTTTTTTTAACGATTTAAAAATAAGTTTTCTTTAAAATTTAATACTCAAAATGTTGGTGAGCTGAGTAAATTCTTGATATAATTGGTTGTTTTCAAACAAACAGTCAAACAAATGTAAAATAGTCAAACCGAATGATTCATTGACTAAAATTCTTCCAAAATTTTCTTCACTATTTGGATCATAGCCATCAGATTTTAAAGCTTCATATTGACAGATAGATTTTAGCTGATGTTTAGAATTTAAACTCTTTTTGGTGGTTGGTCTAAAAGACATAATTGTCAAACATAATATATCAATTGCTTTTTATATGAAAATCTTGAGTTGAATCCATTTAATAAAAAAATCATTCAAGCAATTATAAAAACAATAAAGATCTCATTTTCATGAATCTATTATTAATAAATAAACAAACAAATATTATTAATAAAAAAAATTAATTTAATTCACATACATTAAGACGTGAGATTTTTACCGAAAAATTAAAAATCATTTTTTTAATTTTAAATTTCTTATTCAAAAGAAGTAGTTAGTTCATTCGAATTTTAACTATCTCTACAATTTTTTACCAACTAAAATGCGTTATCTCAATTGCCGGACGATTGAAAAAAATTGCTTTTTCATTTTTTTTTCGATTACAATGTTAATCAATAGGCCAGCACCCTTACCATATTCGACATTTATTTAATTCAAATAAATTTTTTTTAATATTAAATAATTTTTAATTAAAGTTCGATTTTTATTTCGATAAAAAGTTAGATTCTAACTTTTTGTTTCTTATTTTTTCTTTAATAGATAGTTACTTTTTTTAACTTGCGGCTGTGTTTCAAAACGAGAAATGTTTCTTATTTTTTCTTTAATAGATAGTTACTTTTTTTAACTTGCGGCTGTGTTTCAAAACAAGAAATTTTTGATGAAACAGCCCAAATTTTTAAGAAAATAAAAAAAAAACCCATTTTTTACTTGTGACACTAAATTTTTAAATTTTTACCACATTTGTGTGAACAAGCCCACTAGCGTTTTTAATTTCAAAATATTACCTTATGAACAATTAATAAAACATTAAAGGAACATAAGTATTAAAAGTTTTTTAATTAATTTAAATCGATAAATATTTATTTAATTATTTAAAAAGATAAAATACTTATTTATTTTAAATAAACTAAATTTATAAATAGATATTTGATTATTTATAAAAATATATGATAAATATAAATTTTCAACAATTTTGATTCATGACATAAGTTGACTAGTTATATTTCAAAAATCAACCTTAGTTTCGATTTAATTGATACTGATGTTTGATCAAAACAGCAATTTTTTCTATCTCATGCAACTTTGTATAAAGTACTACATTAAATATGAATAAAATAAGCATCCTATCCAAGAAAAATAAAATTATTTATTTCTTTAATTCTTTAAACTTACAAAGCCAAGAAAAATTTTATAAATATATCAATTCGCAAATTTTGTGAATCATTTTTTCGTTTGCTTTCGCTTCTTCCATTAAACTCAAATTCATGACCAATATTGTATTCATCCTTCTGGTTTTGTTTTTGACTTATTTCTCTTCTTTTTGGGAGTAGAATCTCGCTCTCTTTTGGAATAAAAGATTTGCAGATTGCCCCATTTGAGATAGAGTTTCTTAGAATTTTGTTTTTTTTTTTTGAATTATTTGTTTCGTCTGATAACGAGTGTTCATCATCGCTGGAAAAATTGTTAGATGAATGCAGTGAAGATGTCAATGAAGATTTGTCAACTGCTGACTTTTTTAGATCCACTTCAGTTGAAGTTTTTACAATTGAACAATGGAATAATCTCAATCTATGACATTCATTTTGTAAACTTTCATGCATTCCTTTGAAAAAATCAGTCAAACTTGCATAACAATTTTTGTCTATCAAAGCTTCGAAAATTGTTTAAAAACAAACTTTTATAGCTATCATTAAATATCTATTTACCTTTGATTACAAAATTTGGTCTTGACAAATAAACTAACGATGAATGGACCTTAAGTCTACATCGTTTATTTGATGGCGAACCTGTTAAACAATATCTATGGCAAATTTTGAAGCAATCTGAGTAAATGACTCCTGAGCTAAGTGTTTCAGTATCAATTACACAAATTATATTTTCAATAAATTTAACAATTTTCTAAATTCAAATTTTTATTAAATTATTTTAAAAGAGACATCAGAATTGAAAAACTCAGACATTTGTCTACCTTTATTAAAAATTAATTAAGCTTATTTCAAATTAGTGATTTCATCTTAAATAAGTAGGATAGACATATGGTATGAAATTTTAATTATCTAAAAATCTACAAACTTACATATTTTTCAACATTTTTACAAAATTTTGTCGCAATGGCATGTGAAATTTCAATCAAATATTCTGTTTCTCTAGTTTTTTGGTCTTCTTCAATTTTCCATTCATCTGCCTTGAATTCTTAAATTTATTAAGGCTTTATTTGGTAAAATAGAAAAAAGGTTTCAATTTAAAAACCTGTTATTTTTCTTGTCTTTAAAAATTCATAATAAAATTCGTTGAAATTAAATAAACATTCAAAAAGATAAGAAAAAGGCATTTCAAAAATTTGATCTAAATAAACTTTTCCATTATGAACACTACAATCACATTCGGATATAGATTCAGATTGATCATTTGGCGAATTAGAATATTTAGTAGACCAATCTTCCGCACAATCTTTGAAAGTGTTTATATATTTTTTATAATGCCGATTCCTAGATGATGATTTAGTCGACATTTCTAAAATATAAGAAATAATTTTAAATTTTGAATATTTTATTTATTTAGTCACTCAAATTTGATAAGCATAAATAAATTATTTAAAAATTATTCAAAAAAATAACTTACTAGACAAATATAAAAAATTATTTTAGAAAAATAATTGCATCTTTAAAAATAGGTTTAACAACCCTGCATGACAAATTAAACAAAAAAATTTTGAAATAAAATTTAAATTCTTATTTATAATTTAATTTTTTTTGTTGAAAAAATCGAAAGATTTTTCTTACATTATTTACCTTTTCAATTTTTTTGAGTCTTCATGAAAATTTTAAATTGTAAAGCAATTTTACAAAAATTAAAAGCATATAATTTACCAGCATTAGACAAAATCCAGCTAAAAAAATTAGCAAATAATTCTAAATCTAGTCTAACCGAATTAAAAAAATAAACTTTAAAATAACTTCTTTATTTTAAATTTAAACCTATAATTAAAATTTAAATTACTGTAAGGTAAGTTTTTGGTAAAAAAATTTTAATACTTAAATTAAAATTTTGCTCCAAGCTTTTTTCATATTCTAACTAGAATTGACTAGATGTTAAGCAAAAAATTAACTCAAAATCTAGGAAGCGAAACTATAAAAGCAATTAAACATAATTTCTCAATCCTATGAGAAATTTTTTTGATAAATTGAAATATCTTATAAATCATTCAAGCTGATTAATAATAAAATTACAATAAAATTAGATGAATATATAATAATATTAAAATAATTAAAACACTCAGATATTGTAGACTTTGTGATCAAGTTTCCAAAAAAATTTGGTTGAAAAATTGCAGTCAGGTCTAGAAAAATATTATCGAGTTTTTTAGTTATTCTGATCCCAGAAAACTATTTTAATTTTTTACTACGTTGAAGACGAGGCCATTTTTGACCCAGAGAAAAACCTATTTTTGTTTTAAAATACTTTTATTAAAGAAATATTATTCAATTTAAAAAAAAAATTATAAAAATTAATTAATTTAAAACAAAATTTTTACAAATTTCAATTTTAATCTTTTCTAAACGATCTTTACAGACTTTACAGAAAATCCGTTAATTTGAAAACTAATTTTTTGATTTGTAAAAATAAAAGCAATATTTAATATTTAGTTCAAATAAGATTTTTCAATTAAAAAAACGATAAAAATAAAAAAATTTGCTTGGGTCAAAATTGACCTATTTTCGTCAACAACGTATTTAAGACTGATTAACTCTTTATTTATTCAGAAAAAATGGACTTGTGAAATTTTATATAAAATTTCTGATAAAAAAATTAAAAAATTTAATAATTTTAGTTATAATGCTTAAAAACTTGCTCTGCAAATGAAACAAAAAGAAACAGGTTATGTTCCTTGCTCAAGATAGAGTATGACAACACAAATTTAAATTATTTTTTGAAAAAAAACTTTTTAATAAATACTGTAATTTAATTCATTTTGTTTAATGTTCACAAATCTAACCTAATTGCTCCATTTTAGTGACATGTCACTCTATTTATAGTGACATGTTCTTATGTATTGAATATGTCCTTTTTCGACAATAACGACATGGTCTAAAAAGGTCTAAAAATGTTGATTTTTACATATTTTGGTGTCTAAGATAGCGACATGTCACTATAGTCGAAAAAAAAAAACAAAAAAATGAATTTTAAGTAATAAATGCGTATAATAGGATGGGTCATCATCTGCTTCAAAATAAATTTTCTTATTATTATGTTCCATCCTATCATACGCAAGGGCAGATAATAGGCAATTAAGTTCACTGTTATCGAGTCTAAAATTTAGGTTAGTGGAGATTTTTTTTAAATAGAAAAAATAGAAAATTAAACTCTTTGAATTTTAAAAGTATTTTTATAAAAATACATTAATTACTTAAAAATAGTGTTGAGTACCGTGTGTTGCGGCCATTAGACAGCCAAAAGTTGATGTTGGCCACTTGATGGTCGCGAGGGAAAATTTTTTTGCTTTTTTTACGACTATAGTGACATGACGCTAACTTAGACACCTAAATATGTAAAAATCGACATTTTAAGACCTTATTCGTCTACAGTGACATGTCGTTATAGTCGAAAAAGGTCAAAATGAAAATCAGTGTGCGATACATGAGAACTATAAATAGAGTGACATGACCTAAAATTGAGCAATTACGTTAGATAAATGATTATAATTAGATGATCAACTCTATGCAGTCACCTCTGTGTCAGATCGGAGCTTCCGCTTAAAAAGATTCTAATAAAGGAGATCAGAGCTGTCCTATGCTCCACAAGAAGCAAAAAAAAATTAAATAGATTATCTAAAAAAAAAATAACATTTTAAAAACTTAACACCTTTTCAATTAAATATAAATTAAAAAAAGTTTATCACTTTGACACGAATAAAAAAGAAACAATTTTACGCACTGATAAAAGACTTTTGTTTCGACAATGTGTCATGGAATTTCCAAAGGATTAATAATTTAAGAGATTCGGTCAAGCATTTTTACAGCTGCATATATAAAAAAAGGATTTAAAAATTCAATTTGTTTTTAATTAATTTATTACGAAATTAGAAAAAAGTAATGTACTTAAATATACTCAATAATCTACTCAGTAACTTATCTTGTTTACTCTGGTTAAAACATTAAAAGTGTCATTATGTGATTACAAATGCTTCTCGTAATAAAAGTTGAAGATTTAATTCAGTTGGTATGAATATCCCAATTCAATCAAATAAAAAAAAAAAGAAGTAGACCAAAAGCAATAATTAGTCCATTTCGATTAGAGACAAAAGAATTTCAAGCTTCAAACATATTTCCAAAAAGTATAGAATCAGATGATGAAAGGGACGAGATAGAGGAGGCGTCAGCTTCAAAATACAGAATTCGACTTAGAGACAGAATTTGCAAAACAGAATGAATTCTCTCGGTAACTGTTTTAATTTTATACATAATAAATCTTTTCGTATCTTTTTTGGTCAATTCATAACTAAATTGGTAGATTTATATAAAAAATATTTATTTTTAACACAACTACCGTACTCGGGTATATAAACGCAGCGGCTATTCCACAAACAACTTAAAAACGCCATGCGTTTATTCCGTAGAGGACCATGTTAAAAAAAATTAAAAAAAATAGAATTTAATTTTTAATTTAAATTTATTCGCTTTTTTTAAATTTAAAAAAAGCGAATAAATTTTATAAAGTCAAAACAAATTAAAAAATTAGTTTAAGAATGTAAATTAAAAGTTATTTTATATTATCAACTCTAATGATCTTCCCATTTTCGTAAAATTTCAATTTAACCGCATGCACTAAAGCCAAAAAGAATTACATTAAGTTTTACTCATAAACGCATAAAGTTTTACTAATAAACGCAATTTAATTTTTGATTTTTCGCGTTTATATGTGAAGATTACCTGCTATTTAAGTGCAAAGTTTGGGCTTTACCACGCAACTAAACCGTAATCCGACCTTTTACGCTAAAAATTAAATTCAATTTTGTTTAATTTTTTTTAACATGGTCCTCTACGGAATAAACGCATGCCGTTTTTAAGTTGTTTGTGGAATAGCCGCTGCGTTTATATACCCGAGTTTACGGTAGTTATTAGTAACAAAATTCACAAATATCCATTGGTTAAAAAAATACAAAATAAATAAGAATTAAATTATTTATAAAAATAGTCTTTTTTTTAACTTGAACTGTTGGTTGGACTCTTGCCTTTAATGGTGAATATCTAGCTCTATTCTGAGTACAGACCAAATTATCGCCTTGAGTCTCTATCAGGGGTTGTCTTTTATTAGATTGAGATAGAGATATTAAAATTGATGATTGACAAGTAGCTATAGGTGTATGTATGATTTTTGATGTCTGTGCTTGTGGAAGTGGTAAAGTATTTTCTTGACCTTCGCATTGCTGTCTTGTTTGCGCCTTTCTTGTAGCTTGTGGACTACCACGCTTTCGTCTTTGTTGTAGTGGAATAGTCATAGCGGTTGCTGGATATTCAACTAGAGGCAGTGAATTAATTATTTTAGATAAAGGTATTAAATTTACTAGATATTCAAATAAAAGATAAAAAATATTATTTTTAATATTTATTAATATATTTATTATATATTTATATTTATTAATAAGTAGAAAAAAATACAAATTGATATAATTTTATATTAATAAGTAGAAAAAAAATAAAAGAATAAAAAATTAAATTCTGCGTTTTTTATTTTGAGTTTGACTCACAGCGGCATCGCTTGTATTTTTCGCGTCTCTTTTTTTTGCAGAAGTAATTGTAATTTGACTGTTTTTACTTGGTCTACCTCGACCACGTTTCCAATTATAGGCGTTCTTGATTGTCTCAAAATCGATTTCAGGAGCCGTTTTGTATTCAACTAAATTGACGTTGTCGATCAGTAGACCACGTTCGCAAAAATCCGTTCTCGATTAAGTTCAAAAACTGTTTGATGGCTAATCGAAGACGCAAAGTTCCATCTTCTTTTATGTATCGGTTTGTAGACTCGAGTCCATTATTCGTTGAAGGAAAACCTGGCGCTTTACCTTCGAACCATCCGCAATTCTCTTCGAGTAACCAAAATTCATAAAACTTGTTTAATGCCATATTCGCTTCGCCAGTCCATTTTGATAAAAGTAAGTCTTTTGCTTTGAAAAAAATCTCAGGTGAATGAGCCATTTGCAACTTTTTCAAGTCTTTAGTAACTTGGCCTCTTGTTTCTTTGTTTTTACCACGTCCTTTTTTTACAACAATTTGAGCATCATCTTCAACATCGGTGTCATCGGCGTTTAAATCGGTTTGAATTTGACTTACCGTTGGTCGCGTGTGTCTAGGTTCAATCTCGTAAGTCTCGGTGTCAGAATCATTGATGGATTCTGTGGAGCTGTCAGAGCTTATTGAAGAAAAGCTTTCATCAGAGCTCATTTTTGAAACTAAAAC
>VANL01000879.1:0-21343 GCA_006352455.1 Brachionus sp. 'Tiscar'
TCTTTCAGTGAGCGCGCATTAGATACTAAAATGGTTGGTAGTTGACGGGAGAGCGCAGAAGATTTAGATACAAATGGAGACGCAATTGGGTTTAGGGTGCTTCGACTGGCAAAGAACTGATGAGGCGCAGCTCGGGGAACTCGACGTACTCGTCATAATCCAAGCTCTAATCCAATTAAAATCAGTCATAATCCAATTAAAATTAAATATATAAAAAAAACACATATGCTACAGGCCACAGGATTAGGATGCTCGCTTGCTTTTTACCTCCAATAATGTCGTAAAATCGTCACTAATCTTAAAGCGAAAAACTTTTTTTTGTGATCAGTAAAATTAAAAAATTAAAATATTTTGTAACCAACAGAAATTTTTGGTGATCAAATTTTGGTCACAATTTGTTTGATAAATATTTATGTGAACTTAAAATTTTAACATTAGTTCAAATTTAATTGATAAGATAAAATAAAATTGCTAAAATAACTAGCATAATTTTGGATAATTTCTTTTTAGCCAGTTTTCTTTAAATGCTGGGAATTTAATATTGATCTCATAGATTTTTTGAGTTATTGATTAATGGGACAATTTTCCAAAAGCCTTGTACCTAAATGCAAGTAGAATTCAAATAGAATAAAGTATTAATTAAATTAACATGAATGACAAGGAATAATATTTTTTTAATTCAAATTTTCAAACAAAAAATTGTTAATAACATTTTTATTTTAATATGAAATTAATGTAAATTTTAACATACAAAGATTACAAAGCAAATGTAGAAAAAAAAAATTTCACACAATTTTAAAATTTTTAGAAAGTAATCTATTTAGTAAATAAATTTTCAAATCTTAAAATAAAAAAATAAATAATTTCGATTTTTTTTAGATATTTTTGATAAGAAAAAAATTTATAGAATTTCGACAAAAAAATTTCAATTAAATTTTATTTTATTCAAAACAAATATACAAAAAATATTCAAGTTATTTTTTAAATAATTCCTAGACCTAGCTTAGATTTAGATTAGACCTTTTTTGCGCTTATAATCATCCAGATTAAGCGCTCGTCTACCAATTGGGTTGGCCGGGCCTGCTGGACCACCTAACGGCAGCGTGGATTCTTGAATTTGACCTGTGGGAAAAATTGAACCACTGAAATCAATAGCTATGTCGAAATTGTGCGCTTGAAACAAATCGTTTGACTTGATCGTTTCCGAAGATTTTCTCTTTTCATTCTCAGCAGCCTTGGTCTCATTTACAGTTTTGCTAGACTTTTCGTCATCTTTTTTTATTTCCTCTTTCTTTTGTTCTCCATTTTCTGGAGCGAGTTTCTTTTTCAAATTAATCAACGATGGCATTTCTTTTCTTCGTTGAAATGGATCATCTTTAAGTTCTTTTTGCCTTTCGAATTCTTTTTTCATTGCTTCTTCTACTGCTACACTTGTTCGTTGACGGTTACGTTGATTTATTTGCCTTTAAAATTCAATTACTTAGCTCTAAATTAGCAATTAGGGAAAAACATACGAAAGCATGAGAAAATTTCCACTTCGTTTAGCTGATAAAGAGTCGGCTTTTTCATTAAGTTCTTGGATTTTAAGATCTATTTCTTCAACCAATGCCATATCATTTGCTTGTCGTGCTTCTTCTCGTTTTTTTAGCAATTCAAGTTTTTTTTCAACAATTTTATCATCATTTTTGGAAAATTTCTTCTTCTCCTGCTGGATATAGTCCAAGTCTTCTTCCTTTAAACTATATTCAACGAAAGACTGAATTTCTTTGCTTTTTGTGTCTATGTCGCTTAATGTAGGAAAACGTAAGCTCTTAATTAAAAAAGCAAATTAATTTTTATGTTATGCGAGAATTTCTAATAATTGAAATTGAATCATAAAGCTAAAATTTGACAAACATTTTTTAAATTAAATTTTTTTAAAAAGAATCAAAAACTTAGAACAACATTAAAAAATTAAAAAATATGCTAAATCAGAATATTTTTTTAATCGAAAAGCGCAACAAATGCAAATTTTTTTTTATAATAATGAATATTTATTTAATTTGTATTAAAATATTATCTTAAGTGATAGGTGTGTTCTCATTTACTTGCACTGAAGAACTTGAAAAACAAAAAAGAATTTGTTAATAGTCATAAACGTGGTCGATCTAAAAAAACTGAAAATGCTTTAATAAATTTATAATTTTTATATTTAATAATTAATCTGATAATAATAATTAAATTTAATAAATAAATAAAATAGAACATTTATTCTAATTAATTTTTTTTTTAACTTATGCCGTATTTTTTAGTTTTGCGTTTCGGTTTCTTTAGCAATTTAGAACAGTTGAAAGAGATCTGAAAGAGATGAAACTCACATGGGGACAAGCAGAAATTGTCGCTAAGGATAGGATAGAATAGAGGGGACGTGTGGTCAAATAAAAAATTTGAAGTCAAGTCAAATGACTTGTCAAAGTCAAATTCAATATTTTAACATTGCATGTTTTTTTTTTGGACATGATCCTGTACCCAATCATGTCTAAAAGCCACAAATTCTTAAACACCATCTAAAATCTGGCAAATTTTCAGAGTTCGCCGAAATATCTTACTAAAATAGAACAAAAAATCTGTTTTTTTACTATTTTTTCCTATTTTATTTTAATAAATTAAAAAAAAACACTAAGTTTTTAAGAAGTTTTTTGTCTCAATTGTTTATTTGTAATTTTCCGGCATATTGACAAAGTGGTTTTCATCCACTATCAAAAAGTAAAAGCTTTTATCATTTGTTAAAAAGCTCAGTAAATTTTTTAAAACTTATTTTGAAATTTTAATGGTTTAATTTTTTGAATTAGAAAATGAATTCAATATTGAATCAAATATTGAAATAACATGAAATAAGTGCGATGTTTAAAGAATTTTTTTTTCATTCTAATTTAAAAAAAAATAATTTCAAGTTGACATTGCAAGAATTTTAATTTGAAATTAAACTTGTTAGTGAAATAGAACAAGTTTACTTTTTATTTGAAAAATTCAAAGTATTGTGAGTTTCAAAAACAAAAAATAACAAAAATTCTTCTTTTTGTCTTTTATTTACATATTAAAAAAAAAGAAAAGTTTCTTTCTTTTTTTCTTTTTTTTTCTTTTTAAATTTACTTAAGGTAAAAAAGTTGCAACGAGTTTAGCACACTAAGTTGCAGGATTTTTGAATTTTCAAGGTCCGACTTCCTCCGGAAATAGTCAAATTAATTAAAGAAAGGAGAAAACAAAGAAGAACTTCTCTGAGAAAACAGAGAAGAAAATATTTTAGGTTGAGATCAAATATTGATAAAATGGAGTTTAACAAAATTACTGCACGAGTAAAGCTTAAGATAAAAGATTTTAAAAACAAAAATTGGGAAGATTCTGCAAATAAAAATAAAAGACTATCTAGATCCTACTGGAGAAGAATAAACAAGTTTAGAAACTCAGCTAATAAATCTAAAATACCTACACTAATTCTAGATAAAAAAGAATTTGCTACAGACGAAGAAAAAAGTATAATGTTTGGAGAAAGACTATCAGAAATTTTTAAAAACAATGAAGACAAATCAGACTTAGTCTCTGAAATGGAGGTTGAAAACTTAGTTAATAATTTTTTTTGTAGTTTTCCAGAACTGCCAAAACATGAAACAATCACTGTGAGTGAATTAATTAAATCGTTAAAAAAGGCAAAGGATTTCTCTAGCTCTGGTTCAGATAAGATACATAGCCAACTAAAGAAATTCTGAATTTATTCAATAAAAGTCTAGAGATGGGTAAATTTCCCACTCAGTGGAAATCTGCACGAACGTTTAGAGAGGATAATGCAAGAACGTTTATACAACCAAATAGAAAATAAGAAAATATTAAAAAAAGAACAGTCAGGCTTTAGAAAAAATAGACGTACTGCCGATAATTTATTCTTTCTTATTCAAAAAGTTGCCGAGTCTTTTAATAGATCCAAGAAAGTGTGTTCACTTTTTTTTTAATATATCAAAGGCTTTCGACAAAGTTTGGCATAAAGGACTTCTATACAAGCTTGTCAAAAATAATATACCAGCCTATATAATCTTTTGGATAAAAGACTTTTTAAGAAACAGGGTTTTTAAAGTGAAAGTAAATGATTTTGTGTCGAGCGAATTTATGATTGAAGAAGGTGTCCCTCAAAGTTCAGTCTTGAGTCCTCTTCTTTTCAATATATATATAAATGATATACCAAAAAAAGATGACCCAAATAAGTGTAACTCGCTGCTTTTTGCTGATGATCTTGTCACGTTCTTTATTTTTGGAAAAACAGGTCATTTAGAAAATCAAATCAATACATATTTAAAATAACTTGAGGTTTGGTTGGTAAAATGGAAGTTGAAAATGTCACCAGAAAAATGTAGTTATACTGTTTTTAGAAGAAGTATAAAGACTAAATATAATCTTACACTAAACCTTTCAGGTGGTAAGATGCTGGGTTCTTGGGCGTCACATTTGACGAATCTTTGAGTTTTAATGCGCTCGTAAATGAAATAAAAGAAAAGTATTTTTCATTACTAAATATTATCAAAATTTTATCAAACTCCAAATGGGGCTTAAGTAATAAAACTTTATCAACAATATATAAATCACTTATAGGTTCAATATTAGACTATTATTTTCCTATTAGGAAAAGTACGTAGGCTCCAAGTTATTCAAAATTCTGCTTTAAGAAGTATTCTAAAATTAAAATTCGATATTCCATCAGAAATCCTCCACCATGAAGGTTGGTTACAACTATCTCTAAATAAAATTGATCACAGACTAAATGAACTAGCTGAGTGCTATGTCAGGAATGCTTTAGAAAATGGTGTAGAAACGGTAGTACAATTAGTAAAAGAGTACAATTTAGGTTTTCAATCTCGTTGTATCAACTTTCCGACTCCTCTCTGCAATTGTAGAGGAATTATTGAGGATTTTTTGCAGGTCTAACAAAAATCTTTTGCTCATGATCTTTATTTCCCTCTAACCAAAGACAAAAAATTTAACTTCCCTCTTATTTAAATATAATTATGATTTTTGCTTATATATTTTAATTTATTTTTCTCTGAAGGAGCATGTGCTCGATCAGAATTTTTTTACAAATAAAAAAAAAAAATGTATTTTGTTTTAGTAAATTTTAATTTATCATAAAAGGAAGAATTTTTGTTCTTTTTGTTTATGAAATTAACAATACTAAAATTAGAAAATATTTAAAATACATTTTTTTTTAACTCATAAATCATGGTTCATTTAGTGTATTCTTACACGAACTCAAATGATAAAAAATGGAAAATAGAACGGAAAATGTTTTTGAACTAAAAACTAGCAAAGACTTTTTTGATGAATGTTATTTTAGCTTTATCGTATCACAAGCAATCATTTTAATTTGAAGGAACATAGCAATTTTTAAATAGTTACTAAGTTATAAAAATTTAAGTGATGTTGGTTATTAAGCGCTTGGTTAAATAAAATAATAAAGTACAACAAACTTTATTTAAGGTAGACTAAATCAATAATCAATTTAAATCTAATTGATGTTTTAGTTTTTGCCTTGTTATTTACATCAGGAAAATTATTTTGGCTAAAATAAGTGCTTCAAAGTATGTTTGTTAACTTGATGTGTTGATTTTGTTCTATGAGTCCTGACTAACTATCTCTTTATTTTTTTTTAATAATTAACAGCTTTTAGACCAAAAATGTCTCAAAGAGACATGACCAGTTGTGTTCGTCAAAAATTAAATCAAATTTTAGTTTATCAATTTATGGCTAAATGAAAACCAAGCATAACCTACTTCACTAAATAATTGTTGTTTATTTTTTGTTTATTAAATTTTATTTTGATATTAAAAAAATTCTTTGCTTACACGAACCATGATTTATTTACATATTTAAAAAAATCTTGACATATATGAGGACTTGATATATATGATAACATATTCAACATTTAACAAAAAAGGAAGCTCAGTTTTGCTTGGATTCATGACAGCGAAACTGAGCTCAGTTTCATGACTCCGAAAGATCTGCCTTTAAATCATATGGGTCTATTTGAATAGAAATCCGAAAAATCATATTTTCTTGTAAATCTCAATGAGGTGATTCGGAATGCATATTTTTCACTAAAATTGTCAAAATAAAATGAAAAATGAGAGAATTTTATTTTTATTTTGAAATTTATTGTAATTAAAATAAAAAATCTTAATAAACTGAGACATTTTTTCTCTAAAAATTGTAAAAAAATTTAACACTGCTGGACATCATATTTCAGTCAATCAGTTATATAATTAAATTAATTATGGATTACGAAACAGCTCATTGAGATATACAAGAAAAAACTAAATAAGCTCTCCTTAAGGAGAAGGAGAGAATTTTTTTTTATTTGAAAAAATCAAAGAAAATAATTAAACACATTTACATTTATAAAATACAATTAATTTTAGACATTTTTTTTTTATAAAAAACTAAAGACTAACCTTTTTTTCCATGGTACTTTTCCACCGATTAAATTCGTCATTGGTAAAAGAATTATTAGAAATGAATTCCAATCTATATGTGCGCTCATCAACACCGTGTCTAAGCTTGAGGCCTTTGTTAGTTCTGGTATTGCCAAGCTGGTACACTTTGGGTGTTTCCAGAACATCAACCACTTCGGCAATTTGATAGACTGGCAGTCCTTTGTTATTACCAATGCCGATACGCACATAGCAACCGATGGCTACTTTTTTAAAAAAAGGTGTATGACACCACTTTTCAGCTTTGTGTCTTGATAGTTTTATTTTGTCCAAGTCTTCTTTGCAGCTGATGGGAACACGAGATTGTTTAGATGCTCGTTTGTCACTGGCCGAACTTGAATCCGACTCGGTCGAGTCAGACTGTTCGGACTCGGACCTTGAAGCGTTTTCATCTTCATCTTCGTCATTGGACGAAGACGAAAACACATCTTCGGTTCTTAGTTTTTTTTGTTGCTGAATTTTGTCCATTTTAATGCGATGATTTTCGGCTTGTTGTTTCTTTTTTTCTCGATCTGCCTTTAAATTAGCCAAAGCTTTGGACACATCTGTCTCCTTTCGCTTCGATTCGTTTGTCTTTCGACGCTCACTCATCGAAACATCGGATACATTTAGCCCTGTTTCTTCGCTCTCCTCGCCATTTTCTTGACTTAGCTTAGCCGATTTTTTGTTCATTTTTTTTGACCGTTTTTTCTCGGCCTTTTTCGCCTCTTTCTGTTGCTGTTTGATTTTTTTCTTCATTTCAAAGCGTCTTAACAAAAGGTCTCTTTGTTCAGTGCGCCGATAGATCTCCTCTTCGCGCTCTTTCTCAGTCATCGCATCTAAGCGGCGTCTGTCCTCTTCGTCGCCGATCATATCGCTGTCGTAGCCGTCGTTAAATATGGAAGACTCGGATGACGATGAATTGCCAGTGCTAGACACCTCGCCGTCCTCAACATCTGATGGTCCGTTTCTGTGCGAGCGCGACGCGTCGCTCTCTGATCCAGAACTTGATGCACTAGATTTTGATTTTTTTTTTGACTTTTTTGTCATTTTTTTTCGCCTTGGCTCCGAGTCTTCCGAGTCGGATGCGTGTCGGCGGCTTTTGATCGCCGTTTCTTCATCTGAATTCGAATCATAGCTCGATTTAGATCGTTTTACACCGTTACTCATTTGATTTTTTGCTTAAAATTTTAACTAAAATAAACCAATGCTTTATTTATACATAAAATTAAGTGTCTGCACAGCCAACATTTCAAAATGCAACTCTGAATCTATTTCGACTGATCTTGAAATGCTTTCAAATTAACATATTGCTAATTTTGTCTTAGTTTGTCTTAATTTTATTTGATTTTTTTCTCTCCAACATTAATGAACTCGTTGAATAGTTGAATAGTAAAATAGAAATTTAACTCTTGGATTTTTAAGAGAAGTTTATATAAAAAATTTTAGTTTATTCAATTTTTTGAATTATATATTGAGAAAAAAAAGTTTTAAATTTCAATTTTGTCGCTTTTTTGTCTGATCAGTGGAATGATTTTGTACCAGATTTGTTTTTAAGTCACAAGTCTTAAGTAAAGTTAAGTCAATGTCTTAAAATTTTTTTTAACACTCAAACACCGGAGGGGTTTTTTCGATCTTTTGTGTTTTTCGTCTTGTTTGTTTTTATTCCATGAAAATAAGCATATTTTGCAATAAAAATTAAATTTCATTATTATTAATGGATTTAGAATTTTGATTAAAAAAAATTTTCAATAATAATAGAAATTTATTTAATTAAAAACAAAGAAAAGATGTAGCATAAAGAGTCGAAAAAACTCGTCCGGTTTTTGAGTATTAAAGTCAAGTCAGTGACTTAATTTTTTGTGACTTAGACTTAAAACTGTGGCTTACAAACAAGTCTGTTTAGTACTAAAAATTTTAAAAAATCCATATTTTTTTTTTTAAAAGTGTATTTTTGAAGGATTCTTTATTAGATATTCTAAAAAAATTTTTTGAAAAAGCCTTTTTCATAAACTAAATCTAAATTTTTTAATTTATTTTTTATATTTTAATTTTATCTCAATAAAAATTAACAGAAAACATTGCATTTATTCATCTACTAGCTGGGACTTATTTTTTTTTTCAAAAAAAAAAATCAGTGATATGCTTGAAACAGGGGGAATTAAAAAAAAATTTTTTTTGTAATTTTTATTGAAAATTTAAATGGTATATTTCCCATTAATGGAGTATCTTGATTAATAAATTGCTTAAATGATGCCTAAATATTTTTTGATAGTGCCAATTTTTTTGTAGTGTTAAAAATGAATGAAAACAAGAATTGTCCGAGATGCATAATTTTTGTTGAAATGCCCACTGAAGAGTATGCTGAAAATAAAATTTTAGTTATTTCTAGTCAACATCAGATTCAAGCAAAAAGATTAATAGCTAAACCAATAATTAGAATTTGCAGCAGTGGACAGTTCAAAGCTTGGAACGTTTTTAAAATGCATTTGTCATTTGTTCTTTTTGTAATTATTTAAACCTTAAAAGTACTTAAAAATTTATTATTTTGGTTAAAAGAGTTTAATTACTCAAAGCCGTTTAAAAAATTTATTTAATAAACTATGAAAATAAAATAAATAAATAAATATTCGATTAAAAGATCAAGAATAACTGGCAGGCAAAAAAATCAATCAGAAAAATAATCAATCTTTTTTTTATCAACAAACCTTAATCTAATGTGTGAAAACAAATGTCATTCTTTTATTTTTTAAAGTAATAAAATAAATTAATTAAAAACAATTAGGTATTATTATTTTATTTTATATCAAATGATTAATTTTGTATCATCATTAAATACATGCCTTAAATTAATAACTCAATTCAATTTTTATATTTTTTAATAAAGATATTTTTATTAATAATCAATTTAATAAAATAAGTGTTAATCAGTATTTTGAGACTTTGACACTAACCTTTTGATTAACCTTGAAATTTTAATCTATTAATCTATTAATTTAAAATTTTTATTTTCATAAATTCTACTTGATTTTGAGCCTACAAAAAAAATTATACCCAGGAGTCTAAAAATAACTGAACCTTTAAAAAGATATTAGTTAATTCTTTCAAATATAATTTAAGACTCTTTTGCTCTTGATACTTGAAATGCATTTTGTCATTTAAGACTCCAATTTTTTTTCACTATGGTTTTTACCTTCTATAAATAAAATATCAAAGTCATTAGATTTTTTAAATAAATAAATCTTTATAGTAAAGAATTCGAAAGTCTTAAATGTTCGGCTATAGTTTCTTTTAACTTTTTAGAAAAATATTTTTTAAAAACTTCACCGTATGTTGCACCATTTTTGAAGCCTTCTAAACAGATTTTTCTACCACTCGAGATAATATTATTCATGTGAATTCTTTGGCAAATTTTTGCCAAATTGTTGACAAAGGTAAAAAAAAACAGGTTGTTTGGCTACTTGGGGGAGCAAATTTTATTGAAAATTTATCAAAAATGAAATTAATTGACAAGATGATTATTTCTAAAATACCAATAGCATTAGGCGATGGAATAGCGTTCGACGTAGAAAAAAATTATTTTAACTTGATTGAAATCAAATCATTTCCCAATAAGATCAAACAGGAAATATATGTAGTCAAGCAAAATAAAATCTTATGATTTTTTTTATTTTTAAAATCCGAATGTCCCAGTAAATTTAAAAAAAAATTTTGCTTTTAAACTAAAATTAGCAATAAAACAATTAGTCACATTAAAGTTTTTTAATTTTTTGCTTATTTAAGATAAAATCATATTTCAGACCTCCTAATCAAAAGATTATTCAAAAGAATCAAAATCGCTTGATTTAATGTTCAGAAAGTTCATTTACGACACACAATGCATCTATAGTTTCATGTTTTTAAAAAAGAATTATTGTATATTAAAAATTGTCAGGAAATATTAATAAAAAAATATTTTTTTAAATAGAATGATTTTAATAATTAATAAAAAAGAAAAAGGACTTGTATAAAAATATTTTAGAATCATTAAAATATCATAAGAAATAAAAAAAAAAGCTCAAAGCGCACTTTTTCTTTGAATGTAACCAATTTCAGGAATTTTCCAAAAAACTAACTAAAACTACGCAATTTTTAGCAAATTTTTTTCTAAACTACTTTTGATGTTAGATTATGGAGTGTTAGCAAATAAAGCGAAATTGTTAACGTGTGAATAATTGACTAATTCATATTCTACTAAGATTGCTTAACCAAAATAGTATTTAGATACAAAACTAAGCAAAATTTAATTTATTTAAAAAGAGTGGGAAATTTTGTTCTTTTTTTTTTATTTTTCAATACCAATTTATAGGGAATATCAAATCATAACCAAAGCATATTAATAATTTTTAATTTAAAAAGATTTATTTGGACCTAAGACCTCTTGACCAACATGTAAAATAATGAATTTCAAATTTCTAAGATTTTAATAATTTTCTTCTCTAAAAAAATTTTGTTAACTTAAAAATTTTATGTTTTTGATATTGAAAATTTTTTTTTAATATTTGTTATAACACTTGGTTTAATTTTTCTGTGTTTGAATTACAAAATGAATCCAATATTAAAATAATGCAGAGAAAGCGCGATACTTCAAATAATTTTTCAGTCTCAAATGAAAAAATAATTTTTAAGTTAATATTGCAAGCATTTTCATATTTGAAATTAAACTTGTTAGTAAAATAGAACAAGTTTAATAACAAGAAAAATTCTTCCTTTTTTTGAAAAAAAAAATCAATTATTGTAAAAATAAATTTGGTCATTTCAAATTAAAAGAATTTTAATAGCAACAAATGGTTTTCATTCAAGCTTGATTGAAAAACTTTCAATGTAAAAAATAGTTTAAAATATGATAAAACAAAAAAGTTCTTTTAAAATGAATACAAATATTTTTATTAGAAAAAAAAAATTATTTTTGGAAACTCTTTTTAACAAATAACATTAATAAATTTATATTTATTTATATATAAATATTTCGAGTAAATCTTTAGGCCATTTGGAATGGATCTAAGTCCTTCTTTTTAGTCTAAAACACTAATAAATAAGTAAAAAAATAATTTAGTTGTAATTATCAGACTATAAATTAGCTTTATTGATGCTAAACTAACTCTATTCGTTGACTATCTATATTTACTCTTTTGCAAATTCTGCTATGCCAATAACTATGAATATCATCATACACTTTGTTCTCAATACCCGTGAATCTTTCCATATGTAATTTAATGCACATGTCGCAAAACATTGAAAATCTAGGTGCTTGAAAGTCAAAAGTAACATGTTGTTTCCACTCAAAATAAGAATTGTAGGCCGACCGATTTTTGTCCAAAAAAAGTAGATAGTCTGCTAATTGTTTTGGACTAGCAAAATCTTTAACATCAATAAAACCAGATTTCGGAATCTAAACGTAATTAATTATTTTTAAATTTCTTAATGTAAAAATTTATTATTTTATTTTATTTCCGTTAGATAGCAAAAAAAAATGTAATATTTGTTGGGTTCATAGGACTTCGAAAGTTTCTTTCTCAAATATAACACTTTAACGAGATTCTACTAATTTAAATTCTAAAATATTTAAAGATTTTTTTTTAGATAAATCGATTCAACTTAAGTAAAATTATATTTTTAAATTTAAAGTGTTAGTTTTAGTTGTCATTTTGAGTAATTATTTATCACAATAAAGTTAACTGTTATATTAAAAGGTAAAAAATCATGTAAAAGAAAAAAATTTTAAACATATAAAATTATAAGGATAGGATAACACAAAAAATTTTAAATTATTTCATTTTTTTCTAATGCGTTTTTGACTGCTTTTTTGCTCGGCCAACTCCTCTTAATTTTCCTAAAGGGACGTGACAAGCTTCTACTGTAAAAGAGCCAAATAACCTTATACTATATGCAACGCCATTTTTATTCTTGCACATAATGTTTGTGCCAAGATGGAAAAGTGCATGTTCTTAATTTCCAATCATTTTCATTTAGGCTTATAGCTTTTAATTTCTGGAATGATTCTAAAAGTTGGTTTTTTGAAGAAAATAGTATTTCGATCTATCTTTTCAAAAAATTGATCAAATTTATTTTTCACATTTAATTTTTATAAGTAGCATTTATTTAAATTTTATTTACAAACAGTTTTTATATATTCTATTTAATTAACATTCTAACACCGGAGGAATTTTTTCAGAGCTATATACTAAATTTTTTATTTGTTTTTACTTAAATAGATGTAATCATTTGTTTTCATTTTTCAAATAACTAAAATCCAAAAAAAAATTAAAATAAATTTATTTTTGTTGCAAAATATGCTTATTTTCATGGAATAAAAATAAAAAAGAAAAGGTAACCCAAGGGGTCCAATATTATTTAAATATTAGAATAAATTTTCAAAAAAAGATGAAATTTTTTTGGGATTAAATCTATTAAATGATCAATTTCACTTTACCGAAAATTTAAATTTATATTAGATTGAAAAATGACTATTTCTAATTGAAATTTAAAATTTTTGATTAAAACTTGGGACCAGTCAGACCCCATCAAATAAATTTTTTTTCTCTTCTTTCAAGAATGAATTTAATGAATTATAAAAATAAAAATTTTACGTAGTGTTCATATGGACCTCCTCCAAAAACCACTGGTATAACATCATATTTAAGGATGACAAAAAATTTCTCTGTAATGTAGTCCTGACAAATTGAATTTTCGAATGCAAAATAGAATTTGTACTCAGTAGCCAAAATTTGTTTGCAATCAGCTAGCGTTGAATTTTTAAATCTGTTCGGACACGGTTTGCCACATTTTCCAAAAACGTTGACACTCACATATTTTTGCAGCTCGCTAATCAATTTCAATCTATTACTTGTACCATGACAATTACTTATTACAGCCGCAGCAAATTCTGTTTTTTCATTATAAAAATCTTTTGCTTTATCAAAATTTTCGTTTCTTATCCATTCCATCCTGCTATCCACGGCATAAAAACCAGGAAAATCTGAATCAATACGGTAGGTAGCAGTTAAATTAAAAACTCCATTAAAAGCCTTTAAATTCGGTGAATGGACCGGTGACTCGAAAAGGGTAAATACCCATCGCTGGTTTCTTTTTCGTTTTGAAGGTATACTATTTATTCTATCTCTCATATGAACAATTACTAAATCGGCTTTATTGATCATGCTTTTATCATTGGTTAGTTCACATTTTGTCACAGGACAGTTCGCATTTATGAAATATTTTTCTTTGCCTAGTTCAAGTCCAAAATCTTTGGATCCAAAAAAAGGTGTCCATAACAAAATGGTTTTCATATCATTGGTGTTTTTAATGCACTCAAAATTGATTGATTTATTTCTGAAAAGAAATACTGACTTCGGATAGTGAGATCCATTTATTAAGATTCTGCTAGTTGGAATATTTTGCACAAATATGCTACAATTGGGCAGCGACTTGTTATTTAAATTCAAGCTATAATTTTCAGTTTTGATATCTTGATTAAAATATTCTATCAAATAGACAGGATAATGTGAATTAAAATAAAATCGAGCCGATACAATAAATAGCAAAAAGCTTGTAAATACAATAAAAAAAAATATACGTGGAAACTTTGCTTCTGAATTGTTTGTCATCATTTGAATAATTAGTAACCCATCTAAAATAATTTAAAGTAAAATTTAAATTGATCACCCAGTCAATCTTATTTTAAAGAATTTTTAAAGAATTTTTAGAAGTTATCGTTCATTTTTCTTTAAAAATTCTCTAAAAATATCACCAAAAATTCTCCAAATTTTCTACAAAATTTCTTTTAAAAATCTATTTAAAATCTTTAATTTTTAATAAACTTAAATGCCGAAAAATTTAATCAATTTTATAAGTAAAAGAAGTTTTATTTTAGTTTACTGCAGTACAAATTAAACCTTTATTTTTTTATTTAAATGAACCGAATTCTATTTAATTTATGTTTTATGATAAATATGCTATTTTGTCAAATATATTTTAGTAATGAAAATACGTTTTTTTTTTTTACTATAATCTTTATTAATACACCTTTATTTACCCAGGAAAATAATGCTTTTAAATTTGTCTTTTCTGGTTGTCAAAGAAATTTTTCTCAAATATGCTTTGGAAATGAAAAGAAATTAAATTGAATCTTTCAATTATAAAAATTTTATTAAAACTATTCATTTAAAAAAGAAGAAAATTATAATTTAAAATTTTATAGTTTTTCAACGTTAATGATTAGAAAAAAATAACAAAAAAAAATAATAAACTAAAATAAAAGGTTTAGATACTAAATTTATAAAAAAATATGTTTCATTTTCTACTAAACAAAAGATCCAATGTCAGAAAAAATACTTGTATCCGAAATACTAAAATAGTCACTTTCAGACGATTCGCTTTTTTCATCGTCTAACATTTTATTTATCTCATCGAGTTTTTTTTTTTGATTCTCAAGTATAATCTGATTGTTTAAAATGACTCGAAGGTATTTTTCTTTTAAAAGTCGAATATTTTGAGATAATTGACTACTTGCAATTGATTCATATAAATGATTTAAATTTTGCTTCTTATAACTTCGAACCAATACTTTTTTTCTAATTATAAAACAGGACGCTTGGTTGAACATCTTGATAAATTTTGCTATTCTTTCGCTTGGGTTTATTGTCTTTTCGTATGTGTCTATTCTGTAATAAAGTAGATAAGTTCGGCTCAGTTGGATAAAATTTTTATGCTTAAACTCTAATTTTCTCAGAATTAATTCTACAAGCTGCTGGCCAGTCATTTGTAGTTGATTCGACAAGTTGACTCTTAAATGATTACTTCCCATACGAACTTGAACTCGAACCATTTTTGTGATGATGAGAAAATGAAAAATGAGTTTATTTATAAAGAATGTAAATTTTGACAGATCAGTTAGAATTGAAAGCGTTGAGCTTAGCAATCACGTGATTTAAACCTGTTAATTTTTGTCAGTATGCTGAAATTTTATGCACTTGCTATCTAATTCAAGAAATATTGATTAACAAATAATCAGATTGATTGATTGATTAATTTTTCTAAAATGCACTAATTTTGATGGTTGAATAATCAACATGAGGAATAATTTTTGTTTAAAAAAGAATCTAATTAATTTTTTAAATAAATTTTTAATTATTTTTTGTGAAAGAGCTTTAGCTCGGTACAGTAAAATAAATAAATAATAAAAATTTCGAATATAATTTTAAAATTTTTCGCAAAAAATTCAACAATTGTCCAAAAAACTATTTAAAAATTGAATTAAGAATTTTTGAAATAAAACGTCTTTAAAATGTGGCTTACAAAAATTTTAAAATTTAAACTTTTATAGCTTTTTTATCTTTTTTAAAATATTTTTTAGATTTAGTTTCTCAATTAATATTCAAAAAATTTATTTTTTTAGAATACAATTTTGAATGACTCACAAAGGATTTGATATGAAAATATATTTTCCCATTAAAAGTTATTTTTAAATTATTTCCCTTAAAGTTAACTTTCATGTATGATTGCACGATAATTCACACTTAGCAATTTAAATTAGTTCCCAGGAAAATTTCTTCATAATTTTTAGAAATTTATTCACAAAGCAATTAAACCTGATACGTAACAGATTTTTTTTTCGTACTATTAAGCTAAAAAATTCAAAATAAATAAAATTTGATTTCAAGACCGAGATAGATCAATTTACTTCTTTTTTTTTTAAATATAATTGAAAGTTTTTTGATCGAATATTTTAGTTATAAAAGTAAAATTTAGTTTTCTATGATTGTTATCTTATTTAGCTGATGAACATTTTAATAAATTTATTTAAAAAAAAACTTAGAAAAAACCTTGAGAATTGAATTAGTCATAACTAGTAGTTTTTTAAATAAAAAGAATGAATTTTTAAAGTTTATATGATAATTTTAATGTTAAAACTACAGAAATTCAATTTTCCTTAGAGTCAAAAATCTTGAATAAGCACAAAAATTGTTCTCGTTTTTTTTTTTTAATAATTTTATTTTAACATTTAGCTAAATTAAAAAATATAAATTTTTTTCTAAAACTAAATATTCTTTGATTTAATTGAAATAAATAAAATAAAATTATGTAATTAATGATATCAAAAAATTTGGAGCGTTAGTTTTTGAAATGTAGTCTGAGTTAGCAAAAATAATTTAGGTATGGAAGAAATAGACAAGAGTTGTTTAAAAGTCGCAAGTCTCAAGTCAAGTCCAAGTCCGGACTTTTTTTTATTAATAAATATTTTGTTGGCGGCAAACTTGAACTTTAATTCGCTTAATTAGATATCGAATCATTGAAAGAATTTAGTAATTTCTCAAAAATTAGCTTTATTCCAAAATCAGAAACAAACATTTTTTTTTTTATTATTTTTTAGATAGCAATAGGGTTTAAACGAAGGCAAAAGCCATTCGGACAAACCCTGGGGTAACCCAAAATTATATTTAAAAAAAAAAAAAAGAAACTCACAAAATATACGAAAATAATATTATATTTTTAATCTATTTTGTTACTAAGACGAACCATAGAATCAATTTTAAATTATTATTTAGACTGGCAACTTAGTTCTTAGCTATGCTAGGACTTATTGTTTTTATCAACAATTAAAAGCGTCAGCCGCTTACAATTTAATGTATAAATTTTTTATGTTTGAAAAAAAAATGCTTTCAATATTTAAATAGATTAAGTTTTTGAGAAGAGTTAAAATAAATATTTAATTAAATATATACAGATAAAATTCTAAAAATGATAATTAAAAAAATAGAAAAAAAAATTTTTCGAGCAGTTTTTTTAAAATATCTTATTTTATTTGATTTATTTATATAATTATATTTCTGCGATCCTTAATATTTTTAATGGTGCCAAGAAGAGTAGGACTTTTGAAAAAATCTAAAAAAAAAAGTCCGGACATGGACTTTTAAACAACTCTGGAAATAGATAATCACTTATTGTGAGATGTTTACTATCATCAAACAAATTTTGCCACTTATGATTGTTTTGCGTTGATTTTTTAGGAAAGATATAAAATTTAACTACAGTCAAAAAGTTTAAAGCGTGTAATACAGACTTGTGCGTAAGTCCAAAATTCAAGTCATTCGACTTGACTTAAGAGATATTTTTTTTAAGATTAATTATTTGAATTAAATTGATAGATAGATTTATTTAAAATGTTTTCTATAATATAATTCATTTAAATTTAAAAATAAAAATTAACTTAAATGCAGAAAATACTTTGATAATGGACTTCACTAAAACATTGAAGAATAGGCTGAATTTTAAATGAAGAAGCCTTGGTAAGAGGATTTGAACTAGTCATCATTAAAATATTTTATCTTTAAATTTTTTTTCTATATAAAATTGAAAATTTTAGAATTAAAGCTAAAATTTAATATTAATTTTAAGTCTTAAAAAAATATCTTGACTTAATGACTTATGCACAAGTCTGGTGTAATCTGAAATATCGTATTTTGTACTAATAGTCAAAGAATAAAAACAAATTTAAAACTTTAGATTTACATCTGAATACTCATAATATAGAGCTTTGTTTAAAAAGCGTTTAGCATACTGGTAAAGTAAAAATGACCACTTAGATAATAAGTAAAATTGATTAGAAGAAAAATTTATTAAAGAAAGTGATTAAATATTTAATATTTCACTGAAGCAAATAATTTTCTTTTTAAATTACATAATCTTAATTTTTTTTAAAGACAAATATGTTATTTTGTTCTAAAGATGATATTAATATTATTTCTTTAAATTTTTAATTTTAGGTATCAATTAGAAGCCGAAAATATTCTTAAATTACAACATGAAAAGTTTAATAATGGTTGATGGTAAAATATCAACTGGTTATATAAACTAACCCTGGTTCATTTATTGTACGGTTGATCGGTCTAATTTGTGATAAAAAATTCTACTCACCAACTAATTGATCTTTCTACTTATGAGTCTTGATACTACATTTAAATTGTATCATGATAATGCAACAATTAACAATATTAATTAAAAAATTTTGTATTAATTCTACCTCTAATAATGTAGATTTTTGAGTAAACTTAAATTAAAAGAAAAGGTCAGCTTTTCTATACCACTTAATGATTAGAAAGAAAATATTATAAGAGCAAAAAAAAAAAAAAAAAATTCCAAATTTATGTTATTTTTGTTTTTTGTTTAGATCACGTTACAAAATTAATTTAAAAAAAAGCTTACAGTTCTTCTTTTTTTCAAATTCATTCAAAACATAACCAACATTTAAAAAAATTATTCTACTTGTATTATTTTATTTTTTTTTAAATAAAAGATCAAGCACGAACGGGGGCCGAAAGGAAGCAATGAGCTTCCAAGCAGTCCGTCTAAACCCCCTTGAAAAAAAAAAAAGAAAATATTTAATAATTAAAAGTTTAATCTTCAATTTTAAAAGATAATTTTTCAAGTTTTCTAAAATGACTTCTATTTTATCTGCATGTGTTAATAAAACGAATATATACGTGCTCAAGAGAAGCTTGGCTGTGTTTAGCAAATTTACTCCGAAGAAGGCTGAGAAAACTAATAAGCAATGCGTGTTTCGCATTAATCAAATATGATAATTGTGTACAAAATATGGATCTTTTTTATAATGAATGCAACTTAAATAAAGATAGCAATTTTTTGTTTATAAAATTTTTTTTAGTGGTTAGCTTATTTTTAGTCTAAGCTAAATTAGTTACAATTTCTAGTGTTTTTTTTTGATATAAACTTACACTAATATAAATTGAGACAAAGAAGTGAAGTCTTTCTTTTGATTAAGTGAATGAATTTGTTTGAAATGTTTCTTTAATAGATAATATTTTTTAAGCGTTTCCCTCAAACATAAGAGAATATTAAGTCGCGTGAATTTAAATACAAATAATTTAGTGTTAATTTTTTTTATTTTTGATCCAAAGATGCACTAATATTAAAAAAAAATGTCTTATATATCAACATGTCTGGTTAAATTTTAATATTGCATGTATTTATTAATTTGAAAACAAAATTGAAAATTAGATCAGTTTAATTCGATTGAATTTAAAAGCATGAAAATAATTTTTCTATTTTTTTTTCTATTTCTCTTTGTCTACAGTCATAATTTAAATATTGAATTCGAAATTAATTCAAAATCAAGTAGATCAATTAAAATAATGTTTAAAAAAAATTAAATATTTTTAAAGACAATCAAAATTGTAAAAATGAATGTTCAAACGGAACTAGCTGCTTTCAATTAACACACGCTATTCATCGTTGTAGCGCTCATTGTCGAAAAACTTGGATTTGCGATTCTAGCTATGTTGAAAGCTCAAATAGAATGCTTTCAAAAGGTTTAAATGACTTTGAACCATTGATTACTCCAGAAGAATTTATCACGGCAGTAAAATCAGCTGGATATTCAGAGCCAAGTGTCGAAAAATTTCACAATTTGGTTGCAAATGCCAAGTCAGCAGGTGGTATCACTTCCAAGAGAGAGCTAGCCATGTTTTTGGCGCAGATTTTATGGGAATCAGATGGTTTGAAGGCAAAAATTGAGTATGCATGTTCAGGTCCGGATGGATGTCCCTATTCATATAAATCAGCGACTGACGAGCCTGGAAAGCAATACTATGGCCGAGGATACATTCAATTAACTTATTCCGGAAATTATCGAGCAGCTAGTTATGATTTATTCAAAGACGATAGATTAGTAAAAAATCCAGATCTAGTTGTAGAAGATGACAATGTGTCTTGGGCAACAGCGTTCTGGTTTTGGAAGACTCATGTTGGATATTATTCTGGAGTTGAAGAGGGAAAATTTGGCGTAACTACTCGAGCTATTAACGGAGCTTTGGAATGCAATGGATCAAATAGTCAAAAAGCAAAGTCAAGATTTAAAATTTATACCAAAGTTCTAAAAGCATTTAACATTGAAGAAATTCCTAATGAAAGTGGTTGTTATTAAATTTTGTTTTTTTTTCTCGATTTGTTTAAATTTTTTTGTCAAATTTGTTTTCTTAATAACTTTTTTAATCAATTTTATAAATAAATTTTTAAATAGAAAATCTAAATAATCTAAAGACTAGTTTACCTAAGACAATAGATAAAAAATTCTACTTTATGTAAAAATTTTGAATTTAATGAAAGTTATTGTTGTTGAAACATGCGGTAAGGATAAAAAAAACTGCTTTCGGTTCTTTTTCAATCATAATGATTCTCCTATTGACAAAAAAACTTCTGATACATTTTTTAAAAATCAAAATCCACTTTCTTTTAAGCGATATTGAACTATTCTAATAATTAGACAGTATACAGTTTAAAAAGACAGTATAAAGAGTGTTAAAAAATATCATTGCCTAAACCTTTTTGAATTTTATTAATTTAAAATAATAAAAATAAAAAATATTTTCACTTTTTTTAGATGGAAAAAATTATTTGGCAAATTATTATGATACCTGATAAAAGCACATGCTCGAACTGAAGAGAATTTGACGCTTTTTAACACTAGAAATCCCGGCTGATTTATTAAAAAAATTTCAAATCAAAATTTAATAACGAATGATGAATAAAATTTATTTAATTTAACAATTTTATTTTTAGTTTCTTTGAGTAATTTCTTAAAAAAATATATTTTTGATATAATATTTAATTTTAAATTTTTCCAATACGGGTTTAAAAAACCCCGCAGGCTTTCTACTGCTAAGACTACTTTATTAAATATCATTCTAACTTAATTTGACTACAATTAATCTTTTTTTTTTCAATTAATAAATATTTGTTATTTAGAAAAAAAAATAATTTTTTATTCAAAATACAAATATTAAACCAAAAATATT
>VANL01000880.1:0-21264 GCA_006352455.1 Brachionus sp. 'Tiscar'
AGAAGAAATCGAATTGTGTTGAATGTTTTTTTCATTGTGTTAATCAGAAATTGATTGTGCTGAAATAATATTCCCGAAAAATTATGTGCAACTTTATTTTTTTTGGAGAAAATAAAAAAGAAAGCAGAATTTTTATATAAGTAATTTTTTCAACAAATTAAAATAAATCTCTATTTTTCATCTTAACTTCGCTTTTTTCTCAATATGTTGAAATTTCGATTGATTATAATATTGTTAACGGTTAACTTAAGACTGGACTTAGACTTTGGCATTGGAAAGAATAGAGTAGTTTTAGTAACTTTATAACATAAAGAAGGAAAGCTTTCTAATAGCGAGTAACGAAACGTTAAATTTTTATTAATTTTATATAAAATTGAAGTAAATCTTGAGTATTTGATTAATTTAATAAAAGTTTTTTATTTGTTTTATTAATTGAAAAGAAAAAAATCAATTAGTTGTCTAGTAAATTTTGATATTTTTTTAGTGTTTCTTCTTTTAATTTTGACAACCTTTCTTCTTCATCTAAACGCGGCTGCAAAGACTGACTATTTTTTATCCGCGTCAATCTATCGTATGGGAAAAGTGCTATTATAAAAATCGTTAACATTTTCTAGCCTTGATAAGGCTACGAAAGTTAAACCAAGATACATTTCAGACTTTCCAAGGTCCTATATTATAAAAAATTATAGTCTTTTATTTGTGCCGAAACTTTGAAAATGTTTTCGAAATATTAGGGACCCGTCCATGTTTTGCAATTAAGAATTAAGATTTTTTAGAATTTTTTAGTTGTTACTTAAATGTTAAATACTCTAAATTTTTATTCTTTGCATTTACAAAAATTAATTTTTATTTGGGCATTCTAGTTAAGACTAAAAATATAACATCGAATTTTATTAATGTCAATGTCAAATTTTATTTAGATTCAAAAAAAAATATTTTCTTTTGTTTAAATAATCTAATCGCTTAGAGTAAGCAATACCCTCCAGCAAAATCAACCCGCTATATCGAATTTTCAATACACATATGTCTGGTTATTAGCATCGTCACTCCGTTCCTCGCAATTATACTCAAACCTTGAGCTAAAAATAAAAATTAGCCCTTTTTAAATCAAAATATTCTCTCTTAAATATCCTTTGAATATCATTCTATTTTCCAAATTGTCTCCAAGTTCTAATCATTTATTAGTTATAAATACAGCCTATTAACTACGAGTTTAGTTTAAATCTAATTCTAGCAACATTCTAGATACAAATTATAACTAGTATGAAAGGTCCAATATGACCAGGGAGTAGAGTCAGTTTTTCAAAACATTTATCCTACCTTATTTTGATTATTGTTCAACTCTCTTGTGTTATTTTTCTAAAGAGACAATAATTAAACTGGCTAAAAGTTATTATTTTTCTATTTTAAAATTGTTTAAGTTCAAATTTGAATCGAAAAACTTAAATGATGTTAATAATTTTTTGGAAAAATATGGCTTCTATGCTTTTCAGCATAGATTTTTAGATTTATCTTTTAAGATTTTATTCTATCATAACTCGCCTGAGAATTTAAAAAAATAGCTTTCTCAAAAATGACTCGAGAAATTTAATTTACAATTTAAGGAATAGTGCAAACCTGATTGAACCGATGGCTAAAACGAACAGTGGAGAAAAAACATTTGGATTTTTTTCTCAAGATTGGTAAACAGCTTTGTGATCAAACGATCAATGCTAAAATTTGCAACATTCAGGCTATCAATTTATAATAATAATCAAATTGATCTTTATTGACTTTGTAAAAAAATTTAAAAAATTATTAATTTTATGTAATATATTTCATAAATGTGAGATTATGAATTTATGTAATTTCAGCTTTTAAATAAGATTTAAACTAAAATAGATTTCTAGAACAAAATTTAGTATTTTTATGTCTTACGAAATAAACGTATGAAAAAAGCTTGTGCATCTATAATATTGGTTTGTAAAGTAGAAAAAAAAAAACAACTTTTAATTTCAGTATCAAAAATAGTTTAAACATATTATTAATGCATTTAAAAATTTAGATAGGTGATTTTATATTCGCATTCTTTAATTATTCACAAAAAATAGAAATGAATTTAATTTTAACTTAAAAAAAATTTCTCGCTTTAAAATTAAAATTAAATGATAAAAAAAAAATAAAATTTTCCCACTAACAATATACAGTACAGTACATGAAATAATTTTTTTTTATTAAAATCTAATAACGAAATTAGGAAAAAAAAATTAATAATAATAATAATAATAAAAACAAACAAATAGTAACCAGTTTAATTTTGTATTATTTACTTTTTTTTTTTTAAACTCTTCGTCTGAGCACATACATAAAACTAATCAAACCAGCTAGTAAACTCATTAGATAAATGTCCCACATACTTCCAAGATAGATGGCCGGATTTTTGACAAGTCCTGTGAAAAAATTATACTTAGCAAAAAAACCATCCAAATAGAACATTAGACCGAGCTTAAAAAGAGCGAGAGCAACTGGCACATGTGCGTCCACACTAGTCTCCCAAGCCATGTCGTAAAATCTCTTTGCCAAATGCATATCCTTTCTCAAGCCGAGGCCGTTCTCATGCATATAGGCCAAATTGAACATTGCCTGTGGATTTTGACTAACCTCAGAGGCGTATTTATAATGCGATGCTGCCTGTTGATAATCAATGTCAGTTCCCTTGCCATAATAATAATAGTCACCAAGCTTAAGACGGGCCACATGATAGCCCTGTGTAGCTGCTCTATTCCAATTTACGAGTGCTCTTTTAAGCGAGTCCGTTTTGTCGAATAGTTTGCTCGCAAATTGATCAAGTATGTAAGCAACATTGCTTTGTGCAACTTCATAGCCCAATTCGGACAAAAGCATGTACTTGATTAGTGATTTGTCTATGTCGGCTTCTTTGTATGCCAAATAGGCTTCGGAGAACAAGTGAGACGATGTGCCGCGTTCAGCTACATTTTTGTACAATTCAGTAGCAGTCGGACAAGATCTCAATACGCCAGTACCAGTCGAGTGCATTTGAGCCAAATTATAATAGCCAAGCACGTGACCAAATTGAGCAGCTAAATTAAAATATTTAACAGCACTTTTAAAGTCTTTTTTAACACCATATCCATAAAAATGCATTATTCCAAGCATAAAATAGCCTTCTACATAGCCTTGATCAGCGGACATTTGAAAAAATTTTAATGCCTTTGTAAAATCTTTTTCCACACTTGATCCATAAAAATAAATCATGCCCATGCCTGATTGTCCAATTGGATTGCCTTTTTCTGACGCTAGCTTAAAATATTTAAGAGCCGTCAAATTGTCTTGTTTAACATGATCGCCGCCTTCCAAATACAATTTTCCCAAATAGGCCATGGCGTAATTATTGCCCGATTCGGCCGCCTTTGAAAAATAGTAAAATGCCTTGTCGTATTGAATGCTGAGACCGCGAGCACCTTGATAGTGAAGAAGTCCTAGGCCGTATTGAGCCTGCACATCGCCCCGATCCGCCAGCAGCTGATAATACTGAACCAAATCGTCATCCAACATTGCTTGACTTTGACTAGTTACTTTTTCTTCTTCGTCATAAATTCGTATACGATTTATGACTGTGCCAACACTGTTTGTGCTTATTTTGCCAGCCACATTTTGAGCTACTTGTTTGTAATAGCTTAGCGCCATTTCACAAGAGCTTACTACATTTATGGATGCCCAATAGCGATAGCCAAGAGCCATTTGAGCCAATGAGTCACCACCAAGAGCAGCGAATGTAAAGTATGTAAGAGCCTTGGCTTGATTTGATTTTGTGCCCAGACCAGATGCATAGACAAAGCCCAAGTAAAATTGGGATCTTGGATAGCCTTTTCTAGCAGATAGATCTTCAAATATTTCAATGGCAGCAGTGATGTTTCGGCCAGTGTGATCGCCAAACAAAAGCTGAACAGCTAGTTCTTCTCGGGCCTTGTCATGACCTTGTACAGCCGCCTTATTCAAATAGAATATGGCCCCGCGATAATCATTGTCTTGTTTGGATCCATTTAATTTGGACATGCCAGTCAAATAGTCCTTATCAGCTACAGGATCGAATGTTTCTGGCTCTATTGGCGGCCTTTTTTCCTCAGTTAACTCCTCTATCGGAGCTTGTGTTGCCTGAATTGGTGTCTGTGCATTCGGTTCCGGGTTTGATATGCTTGCCTGTGTTGGCACATTAACTCCATAGTCGCTGTTTTGGGCCTTCATAGCAAAAAAAATTAGATATTTTTTTTTTTTATAAAGAAGTCTGCTTACGGCTAAATGCTGATATGAAATGGCTAAAAGAAACAAAAAAATAATTGGACTTTTGGATAAATTTTGAATCATATTCAAAATTCTATATTTTATTTCATAATAATAATAATATAATTATTTTTAATTGATAAATTTAATTTGAAAGAAAAAAAAATCGCTGTCGTGTCTTTTAGTTTTGAATTTTATTTTTTAAATTATTAAAATATCGCGAATAATTTTCCATAAAATATAAAAAATAAAAAATAAAAAAATAATACATGTACTAAGGAGAAAAAGTGAAATTATTTTAAATTGCTTTATTACAATTACTTTTTCTTTTAAGTCTGCTAGTACTTATTTGAATTTAAAAATTAGAAATAAGAAATACTAGAAAACAGTCTATGTTGACAGTATCTAAAGCTAATAGTCTTAGGACAGATCAAAGTCTCTTTTACTTACTTTGATAAAGAGATATTGATTCCTCTTTATACTTCGCTAGTAAGACCCCATTTGGAATACGCAATCTGTAATTGATCACCTTGGAATTGATTATGCAAACAGCTAATGCCTAAATCTAAGAAGGAAAAATGATCATAAACTTGTAAGAGAGGTCAACATTAAGGGACAAAATCGTTATCAATTTCTTAACAAACAGAATTGTTGAATCATGGAACAAACTACCAAAAGAAACAATATCAGCAAAGACACTCAACAGTTTCAAGGCACAAATTGATAAAGAAATACCCAAAATGAATTCTTTAAAACTGCAATAGCCTTAATGGCTAAGAGCAAACTTTGCGCTGGTACAAATTACTATACCACAGGAACTACTACTGCTACTATTTATTGCGGAATTTTAAAAACTAATTATATAAAATTAATTTTAGTGCGCCAAGAAAGTTTTCTTCTTAGAACTGAATCACTTACTAGCTGTTTCGGCCAGTGAATGAATTCATTTAAAAACTTTTAGTTGCTAATATTATCTGAAGTACAAGAAGCGTCCTAATTTACTTGTTCTCAGGAGCAGAACAGAATTTTTTGATTTAAAAAAATATCAAAAAAACAGTTTTGTGAAATTAAGTACCATAGAACCGAACAAAAATTAAAAAAATCTTTTAACAAAACATGTTCTGTAAATTGTAGCAATTGGCACATCTTTTGTACCACAAATATACTGAGTCTGCAAATCTCTACAATAGTCTTATAGAGGCTTCAAAATTTATTTGAATTAAAAAAAATGGCATTAAAATCTGCAATAATAATTTTTTATCAAATGTCTTAAAAAAACGAAAAGAAAGCTTTTTATTGTATACGAATAAATGAAGAATTTAGATTTTCTTAATTAAGTATTCTTTTGTAAAATAATATAATTTTTTAATTTATAAGCTTTTAATTACATGCCAACAAAAATGAATCTTTTTAAATAAAATTTTAGATAAATTTTAATTTATTCATTAAAAATAATATTTCATAAAATTTTTAAAAAAACTCAATCATTTGTCTTTCTTTTATTCATTTAATGTCAATGATTAAATTTTAACAATTTTTGGCATTGCGAATTTTAGAACAAAAATCAAATTAAATTTAATAACCCTTTTTCTTTAGGTCTAAAAAATATATCACTTAGATTGAATCTGAGAAAACGTAATGCAAATCTGCAAAATTGTCTATGCATTATCATCAAATAAATCATTAATAAAATCCAGCTCCATCTGGTAAACAATTTTAATCATTTTTTGTATATAACAAACTGAATTTTTTACTTATTATTATTTATTTATTTATTTGTATATCTGTATCGAGCTAAGGCTCCTTCAGGTTAAAAAAAAAAAATCAAAATAAAATAAAGTTAAAATAGAAGAAAATTAAAATTAGATGTATTGAAATATAGAATAACAGGATACATATTTTTAAATGTCTGATTTTTCAGGGTAAAAAGAAGAAATAGTAAGGTAGCAATTACACAATGGAGTTGGGTATTCAATATATCTTGCTTCGAAACCTTCTTTATATTCCTCCACAAGTCTGACAACCAATGGAATAGAATGACTCAGTCCTGCCCTAACATATCTCTCACTCAGAGAATTGTAAAATGGATATTTAACTGTCCATTTTTTTTTTATTTCAATTTGTCCATGGGACTTAAACTTTAATTAAATAAATAAACATCAACTGAATCATTCTATTCCATTGGTTGTCAGACTTGTGGAGGAATATAAAGAAGGTTTCGAAGCAAGATATATTGAATACCCAACTCCATTGTGTAATTGCTACCTTACTATTTCTTCTTTTTACCCTGAAAAATCAGACATTTAAAAATATGTATCCTGTTATTCTATATTTCAATACATCTAATTTTAATTTTCTTCTATTTTAACTTTATTTTATTTTGATTTTTTTTTTTTTAATCTGAAGGAGCCTTAGCTCGATACAGATATACAAATAAATAAATAAAATATAAAATTAAGATTTTTCACTATTAATGTTGAAAATTCAGGATTTGTGTGTGCAATATTTTTATTTGAATTTGAATAATAAAAAAAGGACTTAATTTTTGATCAATCTTTATTTTAAATTCTTAGTGACTCAAATGGTAAATAATTATTTAAAAAATAAAAAATATTCGAGGGTTTTATTTTTAATTAAATTTACAGAAAATTTATCAATTTTTCAATTTTATTTAAGATTTTAACAAAAATTAAATTCTTATGATTTATTTTTATATCTAATCGATACAGTGTCGATGTTAATTTAGATTATTGTGGTAATATTTATTACATATTTACATTACATATTTTTTCGATTTTTTCAAAAGTGTTCCCATTTTGTCTGCCATTATCTGATAAAAATAGAGCATAATATCATGTGATGAAATCAGGCTAATTAAATTTATAAGCATGATTGGCTTTATTATTGAATATTTCCAGTGCTTTTTTGTAAAGAAACCAAATTAAACCATTTAAAATTTGGTATTATTTTTTTAAAGAGGAATTCTAGCTTTTAAAATTTTGAAGATGAAAATTATTAAAATTGTAATTGTTTTTGGCTCTTAAAATCTAATTTAATTAATAATATTTTAATTTATTAAAAGTGGTTTAAACACTTGTTTTAAATAAGTAAAATTAAATTAGAAAGGTACACTTTGATGTTTATTTTTAAAGGTTGATTTATATTTCAAAAAAATTTGTTTTTTGTATTTGAATTAAAAAATGTGAAAACGTTTGTTGTGTCTGGCATTGTTAAGTTCTAATAAATTTTAAAAGCTTATTTACTAGAAGGAATAATTTAGCTTTATAAAATGCTTAATGTTTAAGCAGCTTTGCTTAATCCGAAAATATATGTCTACACAAACTTGCACAGAAGATTAGAATACTTTTTAATCTTTTTTAGTAAAAAAAATTATTCAAGATTTTCTGAATTTAAAAGATCGAATTGAAACGAACTTCACCATCCGGTTGTGTCTCACATTCTAGTATTAGGGGCCGGAAGTTGACCAACTCAAAAAAGTTAATAGTATTCAAACTCATATAACTAATGAATACAAAAGCTTGATATAATAGTCGACCCCTCTATTGATAGCTGAGATTATAAACTACAATACAGTGAAGTACGGCTATAACGAAGTCATTGGGGTAATCCAAAAGCAGTTCCTAATAAACGAATTTCGTTATATCCAAATAAGAGAAAATAATTTTATTTTTAAAGTTTTTATTAATTTAAAAAGCATAATCAGTACAATAAATCATAATTCATAAATCAGAAATCAAAAAAATTATTTTTTAAAATAATCCAATATTGTTTTTTGTTTGACCATTAAGCCTAAAATTTCGGTTTCAATGCTTTCCAAATTTTCAATAGACGATTCAAAATTGTGTGTAGATTTTGAAATATGTTTTCTTAATTGATAAATTAATTTTAAAGCTTGTTGATTTGATATATTTTCGTCCTGAAATGATTCGATAACATTTGAAGATTCGTTATCTGATTTGTCATCACTTGACTCATTTACAATTGTACGTTTGTTTTATTAATTAAATTGATTATTTCGTCGTTTGTTTTTTCTTGATGTATGGCCAGTCTTATTATATTAGAATTAGATAAATTAGTACTTATTCTTTAAAATCAAAGAAAAACAAAGAAACCAAAAATTTTTTTTTCCTAACTACGTTATAAACCAAGAGAAATTCACTAATATTTGTTAAAAAGTGATTCGTAATAACAGAATTTTCGTAATATCCGAACTTCGTTATATCCATAAGAAATTACATTGAAACGATTCTTGTTCTGCCAAATATAGAATTTATTTTCGTTAAAAACGAATTTTTACTATAAGCGTGTTCGTTATAAACGGACTGTACTGTAGTATAATATAATCATAGTTATTATAATTATTTTTGACCAAATAATACACAATAATAAGAAAAATCGACTTTTTTAGAATTCAAAGTTGAGTTTTGATTCCTTCCCTTAATTTTCTACAATAAGATCGACCACGATTCTGAAAGCGCATCAAAAACTTTACTAACTGACAAATTTTCAGTGGTCTCTTTTGTTTCCTTCAAAATCTGCTTGAGTTAAAAGTTAAAAATTAGCAAATTTTTCAAAAAATTTTTTTTGGTTTATTTAAATCTAGAGAATAATCGTATTTTAATTATTTTCACCGAATTTTAATCTTGCAGCATCTAAACATAAAGAGTCTATTTTTGCCTTAAAGAGCCTTGTTTTCATAAACTTCAAAACCAAAATACCATAATAACACTTACTATATGTGAGCAACATCCTACAGTTCTTGCACCCACTTTACAATGTTTTTTTGAAAAAAATGAAAAATCAAAGTTAGATTTTCAGGTCCTTTAAATTTAAAAGAGATTTATTAATTTTAGTTTGAAATTTTTAAAAATCCAAGTTAATAAAATAATGAATTTTAATGCTAAATTAGTAGTATGAACTGCAACTTGGAAAAAATACCCGAGCATAGCTCTAATGAGCTATAGCAGTCGCTTCTTTTTAAAGCGTTGATTCGTTTTAAGACAAATTAAGATATTTATTTTAAAAAAAAGCTTTCAAATTATTAATACAAAATATCTCTTAAAATATCCTTTTAAATCAATGATTAATAGTAAAAATAAAATCACTTTTGTTACACATTTAGGGTAGCATACTGTTTTTTATTCTCTAATCAAAATATTAAAGATAAAATAATGGATCGATATTAATTTAATTAGATTAATTTTCAAATCAACATAGTACATGAATTAATTTTTTTCAATTATTTATTTTTTAATAAACAAAAATTAGGATCTTGAAGCAGTTTTAATTCGACTAATTATTTTATTGTTCATGTATGTCTTTTATTAAGATAAAAAGAGAAATATCAATACTAAAAAATTAAATTTTTTTCCAAGGTCTCGCTTAAAAAAGAATAATTTAATTTAAAAATAATTTTCATTCTAACTGCTAAATTAAACAAAATGCATTATTAAAAAGTATTAGTGAGATTTTTGATTTATTAATTCAAATAATTAGAATATTGAAGTGATTCCACGCTGACTCAAAAATAAATTTTGAGCTTGAATTTGTTTGCAGTTATTTTGAGAAATTTTAATAAAAAATAAATCTAGTTGCTTATTAATTCTCTATTTCTGTTAGATGAATTTTCCACTGTTGATTAGTGTCATGATCAAAATTTGAATTATTTAGCTAAAAAAATTATCTGATATTTTATCTAGTTTCAACTTTCAAAATATTATTAAAATCATGTTTTAATGTGAATTAAAAGAAATTTATTTTTGTGTGTATCGAATTTTTTCATTAGAAGAAGAAAAAAAAAACAAGAAAAAATAAACCATATAATAATAGGTTGAATTATAATCAGCAAAATTATTTCATTTAAAAAAGAAGCCAAAAAAAATCAAAATAAAATTTATTTTATGAGTGTAGTCTGATAATTTTTAATTTAAATACACAAGATTTAGATAAATGTTTTAAATAGAGTTTTGCAATAACATGTCACGTTTCTATGCTAAACGGTAGTTCGACAATAAAAGCTATTGATTTGAACAAATTGATGAAAATCAATTTTTATCTTGTGTAACTTTTAAGAGATTATTTTTTTAACCAAGTCATATTTTAAAGGAAATTTAAATAAAATAAATTGTGATTATTTTCTTTTTCTATAATGTTGAATAGAATTTAAGATTTCAAATCTAAATAAAATACTGTTCGAAGAAAGCAAAAAAAAATTTCTTTTAGACGCAAATAAATAATTTTTAGCTATTCAAATAATATTTATTTCCTACAAAATTATAGTTTTTTTTTTCAAGAATTGATTTTGTTTAATTAGGCGTTTAGATGTGTCAGCTTTTTAATTAAAATTATCAAGGTCGAATAGCTCTAGTTAAATTGAACGGAAACTAACAATTTAAGATTACTATTACTATTATCGAGAATTTTTGAGCATAGCGCCAACAAAAATCTCTCTTTTTGCGCTTGACAAAAATAAAAATTTCTCTTCAATTAAATAAGGATTAAAGCTAAATTATTATCGTCAATAAGAATATTTAAGACTTGTATAATTTGAACATATTTTTTAGCAATCAAACTCAATTATATAGACTTAGTAAGTCTTATTTTTTTAATTCAAATATTTAATTATCGTCATTATCATCAACAAGTTAATAGTCAAAAAATTTCAAACTAATTTCAAGTTATTTATTGCCTTGTTTTTTTATTTCATTTAAAAGACACATTTCATTTCTTTTTAAGAACTTAGTCATGAAATAAAAATGCTTTTTTTTGTTGACGCAGAGAGCATTTAAGATAATACTATTTAGAATTTTATTTTAAGTGCCATTTTTAAAAATATCTAATTTTAATATAAATTGTATTTAAGAAAAGCAATTCTGGATTGAAGTTCAAGAGTTTACTTTTTATTTATTTGAATTTATTTCTAGCTAATTTTTTGAGGATTTTTTGGCCATTTCTGATAAAATAGAGACATCAAGCTTAGTTTTATTCAACAAAGCTATATCAAAAGTTTTAAGAGAAACAATTTCTAGCCTTGATCTTTGTTCGAGTCAGTTAGCATAAAACTTATTTGATGATGATACTTCTATCATGGAAAAAAAGTCTTCCATTCTATTCCTTAGAGACAAAGTATTTATTAAAACTATGACTGTAAATGACTGAATTGTTTAATCTCTATTTTTTAAACATAACATGGCTTAACATTTAAATATAAATAAATAATAATAACTGAGAATTTTACTTTATGACTTGATATAATTTTTTTCGATTAGTCTTAGAGAAAATAGTTCAAACTAATAAATTATTAGTTTAAAATCTAATAATTGCTTTCTAAATCGAAAAATGAAATATTTATAATTAAAAGATATTTTAGATTATTTTGTTGTGCTAGATGTTATCAAAAGCCCAAAAAAAAATAAGCTTATTAGATAATTAATAATATTTTCATGACACTTATTTTACTGTTGTTATTTTAAAGAGAAACAATTATTCCTTCTTTGATGAAGTGGAAGTTTAAAATATATATGGTTGATTTGTTCTCAATATCTATTCATTTGTAAAATCATGATCTAATCATGAATCTAAAATAGAAAATAACTTTATTTTAATTTATATTTTTACTTAAAAAATTATGCCAAAATAGAAGATAAAATTTTTAAATTTTGCACCAAAAAAATTTGTTTACACAAATGAAAAACTTCATATTCTTGTTGAACAATTTTTATCTCATTATGTTTAAAATGTTTTATCATGATATATAAAAAAAATTTTGGCTAGCTTTAAAATCAGAATTGTTTTCTTTTTATAATTTCGGTTTATCAATTTTTTCATTTCTAGTTCTTAATTTATTTAACACTAGAAAGACCGACTGATTTATTAGAAAAATTTCAAATTAAAATTTCAATAATAATAGATAAAAATTTATTTAAAAATTAAAAATTTTTATTTTAATTTTTGGTTTCTTTGAATAGTTTCTTAAAAAGCTTTCTTTATAATTGAGATAATATTCAAGTTTAAAATTTTCAAAAAGGGGTCTAAAAACCCTTGGGAGATCTATCTAATTTTAACTGTAAGCTGCTTGGGTTTAGGTCTATAAAACGCATGAAAAAAGTTCGAGTTTTCTTGCAAGTGTTTGAAATTTAGCACCAGAGCAAAATGATATGATTATAGATTTAAGCCGATAGTGAATATTGAAAAAATAATCTTATTAGAGGAATTAATTTCAATCCACTTATGCCTTTGGTTTTTTTTTAAAGTGAGTTTTTTGGCTATTCAAGCAGAATTTTTATTAAAATGAAAAAATTTTTATTGAATTTATTCACATAAGTAAATGTATATTGAAAATAATATTTAAAAAGAATAGTTTAAGAAAAAAAATATTTTTTTATGTGCTTTAATTTTATTTTTGTTTGAATTAGAAAATGTATTCAATGTTGAAATAACATGGAATAAATGCGATGATTCAAAAAAATATTTTATTTAAATGTTGCAAGTTTGAAAAAAATTTTACTTTAAAAAGAGATAAGAAATCATGATTTAAAACTAATTATTTTTTTTATTATTATTTGTATTATAACCGCGAACCACCAGATCATAACAGATCCGAAAAATAAATCTCTAAACTTTAAAGTTGTAAAGCAAACGTTCTATTTTTTTTAGTTTGAGTATTTGTTTATTTTTTTTTAATTTTAAACATTGCACTTTTTCAATGTAATTTCAGCAAAAACAAAAAATAAAACCATGCTTTTCTGCAAATAAAACATTATAGAGCAAAAAATTAAATCTAGTTTCTTCACTACAAACTGACAAACTTGATTGATTTAGAGAGAGAGAGAGAGAGTTAATATTTTTCTTGTTTTGAATATTTTTGATTTTATTTTGAGAAAATTCTAAAAGTTTTGAAAAAAGCTAATCTTCGAATTGAATAACTGTGTGTAATATTTTCAATTTAAATTAAATAAAAAATTAAGATTTACATTCGTCTCAAAAATTGAATGATTAATTTAATTTTTTTCTTTCAATCTTTAATTTCTAACCATCACAAAGCAAATAGCTAATTTTTTTTCTTTTTTTTTCAATCAAATTTTCTTATTCTTACTTGAATGTCTTATTTGAAATAAAAAAAAAATCAGTTCCGCATTCATAAGTGCATATGTTTGTCTATAAATCAATTATTTTCTCATGCCAGATTCTAAATAATTTAATTTTTTATAAACACTCTACACGATGAGCTTGGAATGCAACAGAACATAGCAAAATGAATTTAGTGTTGAATTCAACCAATGTGAACTATAGTCAAGTGCCGAGTCGTTTCGGCTCAGCATTGGGCGCAAGCACTGCGTTTTTTTTCATTTTATTTGGCATTGTTGGCGACACACTTATAATTGGCGCCATTCTTAGCAAAAAAGAGCTGCGCACCAACCTAATCAACATATTCATAGTGTCTCTTCAGCTAAACGACATATTCAACATTGGCTTCAATCAATTCCTAGTCGGTTTGTCCTATGCGTTCATGAAGTGGCACGGTCCATATTTGCTATGCGAGATATTTGTCTACACGTCCATCATTAGCACAGGAAGTCTTCTATGGCATCACGCTCTCATTAGCATATACAGATATTTGGTTGTCGTGTGCAACTTTAATGTAAATCACTATGGCATATCGCCCAAGGTCTACATCACTCTGTCAATTGTAGTGGCTCGTCTAATACCCGTTTTGGTATGCATTCCAGCGTTCAAAAGCCGTCACATGACCGAATATTCGTCAATTGCGCTGCGTTGTATGCTGGCTCCGAATGTAAGCGCATTTCAAAATTTACTCATTGTCCTAGTCAATATGCTTGTTCCTTGTTTTATTGTTATTGTTTGTTTTGTGTACATATTTGCCAAGGTGAGAAATGTGTCCAAGAATGTGAGGCATCCACTCAAATCGAACATGACAACTCACCATAGTTCATCAAATCTTAGACGCGAGATTCGAATAACAAAAATGTTCGCCATCATATTCACCGTATTTTTGTTCGGCTATTTGCCTTATGGAATCATTCGCCTCATAGACAAAGACAATGACTTGCATCCAGATTTTTATGTTCTTCTAACAGTGCTATTCATAATTTCTATAAGCATATCGCCCATAGTCTACGGTCTAATGAACACACAGATCAGAAATCAATGTATTGTTATTTTAAATGGATTTTTTGCATGTGTTAGCAAAGACACAACCAAGCATAAGCATTTTACTTTGGTTTTTGACAGTTCGGCCAAAAGGAAAAAGTTGTCACTTACTAAAATGGAAAAAAGTTTCGATCAAGAATTTAGTAGAGTGGAGAATGCAAAAAAGTCTGTGTATGACGTGCAGTCATCTTTTCTACATCATGGTAAAAATCAACATTTAAACGGAAAAAAAATAAGCTTGAAAATTGAAGAAAAAGAAAATTTGATTTGCAGTATTAGGAAGTCAGACGACTCAGGCGAGCTCAAACAAGATATGCTTGACGATGATGGAGGTGTCTACAAAGGACCAAATTAAATGTTTCTTTACTAATATTAACACTTTCTTTTGTTTTATTTTTATTAGTCTCAATAAGTTCAATAAAATATATATTTTTGCATTTTTTAATTCATTAAATAAAACAGAATTTTTCAATTATTTGTTGCCCATCGCTTATGATGATAGCTGCAATACTATGGATTCATCTTGGACCTTAAGGATGTTTCATTCTCAAGTGAGGCACTTCAACTTTCACATTTGAAGGGTTTAGATGCCAATGCAACTGATGATAATTGAGACTGTGCATGTTCTAGTTGTAGATTTAGTTTATATTCATGTGGGTGATTTGGATTTATGGGCTCTTTTCTTTAATTTGATTCGACTGATTAATTTGATTTGATATGTCAATTAAGAAATTAAGAAATCAGTTAAGAATTAAATTATTTTTAAAAAAAGTGGATTTCATGTAAAAGAGAATAGTATAAAATTTCATAATTTTCTCTGCAAAATAAAAAAAAAGTAACAGTGATAAGTATTGTATATCAAATAAAAGCTCAACTTTTTAGCTTTAATTTAAGCACATTAACTTATACTTTGAATATAATCATTTTAAAATAAAATTGACTTTAAGAGTACCATATTTTTTCATAAAATATAATATATAAATTAGTGAATAAAAAATTTTTAAAAATTTTTATTTTTTTATTAAGGTGAATCAAATTTATAACAGTGTTTAAAATTTGGTGTAAATGTCGGAAATCAAAAATATACCAATTTTTTTGTTTTTTAAGAAGAATCAGGATGTAGAAAAATATGAAAAATACTTATTTTAATAATGACTTTTAGATTTAAACGATTTTTTTTATCAAAATCAATAATTCTTAAATAGGAACAAGTTAGTTTTCATGTAAATGATATCAAAGAATAATCATATTTTCCTACATCCTGATTCTTTTTTCAAAATGATCACACAAACTTTTGATTTATATTAGTATTATATTTTTAACTATTGCTAGTATTCTGGATTTAATTAATAAAAAAGATTAATTTTTTTTGTAATTTTGGTATTTTGAATTTTTCCATTTAATATCTCAAAAAAAATTTATAAAAAAAAAATTGTATTAAAATTTATTTAAAAAGATCATATGTATGCTTTAAAACTCCCAACTATGCTCACATACATCCAATCTATGTTCGCATACATCCAATCTATGCTCACATACATCCAATCTATGCTCACATACAATACATCTATGTTCGCATACATATTAATATATGCTCAATAAAATTTAAAAAAAAATAACTAAGCTTTTCTATTTTCGAATAGATATTTTAAAAATTTAACTATATTTTATTTTTAAAAAATAGAAAAAATCTATATTCGTATAAATAATCTATTCTTGAATACATTTTGATATATCTTCGCATACATATTTATCTATATTAACATAGATAATCAAATTTAGGTAAACAGGATACACTTTTACCAAAAAATCATCCACCAATTTTCTTTTCTTTTTTATAACACCATCCCTCGAAATAACTGTAAATCATACAGTCATAACCATCATTCATTTAAACATGTATCATCTCATCAAAAGACAAGAACAGGAAAAAACTTGTAACAAGAAGAAAATAGGCCGTACCTAATAGCTTCCATTTGAATAATATTTTATTTATTTTATGTTGCAATATTTTTACTCTTTTTTATATATAAATTTTATAAAATAAATTTTTTTATAAAAAAAAAAAAACTTAATTAAAATAATAATTAATCAATAACCTTATTAATAAAGGCCGCTACTAGTCTTGAAAATACAATAAAGACGAGGTGAACAAAGAGAAGCAAAAAAAATAATAAAAAATGGCGTGTTAATTTTTAATCACTTAAATTTCTGATTCTATTACTAATTTTACTTTTTTTTAATTTTTTTAGTGATTTTATTTTTACAAGCAGAATTTTAGGGTTTTGTGAAGTTCAATACGAAAGAACAGAACAAAGTTTAAAAATATTTAATAACTTTTTTTCTAATATTGATGGAACCGAGCCAGAAGAAAATGAACAAGATGAATTTCTAAATATTATTTACTTTATATTTATTAACTTAATAATTATTCAATTGTAAAAGAGGTACTTAAGTGTATATATTCTAATATTTTTTTTATTTTTTAATATATATCATACTTAAATTTGTCCATTGGACTTAAAAAAATAAATCAATAAAAGTCAATTGGGTCAGTCAAAATTTTGACTTATAAACAAGTCTGATTATAAATTTTTTAATTTTACTTTTTTTAAGCCCTGCGATCAATATTGCATGGCAACAAACATACGTGTAATTCAGTTATTTCATTTCTCCACAAAGACCTGAGCAAGCAATACAGCACTATGATGAAGAGCTCTAAACTTTTATGAAATAGAGATATTTTTTACCGAAATTCAGGTTAATTTCAAATAAAAAAATAATCTAATTTTGGATAAACTTTTAAGTTTCTACTAAAGTTTTGAAATAATTAATACTAGTAAACTTATTTAAATAGATTGTTTACTTTTCAAAATAAATTGTATTAGAATTTAAAAGCGAAAAAATGCTAAGGGAAGTTGTTTCAATCAATGAACATTACTTACTCGTAGTTAATATTTTGATATATTATTTTTCAATATAATAACTTTTAAACAGCATGTAAGAAATGTATTTGATGCGAAGGTTTCTAAACTAGTCAAGTCGGAAAGAGAGATTAAGAACCTATGGCGTGAATAAAACAAATTTAAACATGAGGCGCTAAATGCTCTAAAAGTAATTTAGAGGACACTACCCGAGGGTAGAGATAAGGGTTAGGGTTTGGTTATTAGGAAACCGAATAAATTAATAAAATTATTTTTGTTAAAATATTTATTTATTAAAAAATAAACTTCAAAAATAACCAGTTGTTTTTGTTTTTTAAATTTTTTTTTTAACCTTGTTCGCTCCTTGTGGAGCATAGGGGGGAGCTCATCTCCTTTCTAAGTACCTTTTTGAGCGAAGGCTCCGATCTTATATAGAGGTGACTGCATCGAGTTGATCATCTAAGCCATAATTATTAAAAAATGTTAGTTAAATAACAATTATTTATTTTGTCAATCTAAAATAAAAGTTAAAGTTTAGTTAATTAGCTTTTTAAATTAAAATGTAATATTTCATTTTAAATTGTAATTTGAAATATGAGACGGCATCTAATATGTATTGCACTGCATTAACTGAGCCAAATAATTATATAATTTACTTGCTTTTGGTATCTGACAATTTGGCTTTTTGTTCTTTATTATGATTTTTCATGTATGTTGCAGAAATTGGTTATTTTGTCCTGGGTCGTCTTCGATCTTTAAGACTATCTATTAATATTTATATTTTACCTTAATAAAACATTAATAATAGGTATTAATTTATTAAATAAAAAATAATTAACAATATTTGATTTTATTTTTTATTCTTATCTATTAGAAAAAAAATTTACACTTGGTATCAAGTCAATTGAATATTTTCAATTATTCAAATAAAAACTAAACTTGTTCCATCTCACTAACAAGTCTAATTTTAAATTTGAAAATGCCTGCAATATTAGCTTGAAATTATTTTTTTTATTTGACACTGAAAAAATATTTGAAACATCGCACTTTTTCTATGTTATTTCAACATAGGATACATTTTTTAATTCAAACACAAAAAATTTAATCATTTTTATCTTTATTTATTTATTTAAAAAATTATTTAGGCAAAGGCTTGGCCGGTTGGAATGGAAACTTTTCAATGATTGAATTTTGATACCACACAATGTAGAAAAAAATTGAAAAAATTTTTTTGAAAAAGTTAAGTTAGTTTGAAGTTTTTAAATTTTCCTATTAATGCTAAAAAAAAAACACTCTATTCGGCAAAAAGTGTTCTCTTTCACTGATCCTTGTGAGTTGTTTCACTAACATGTGCTTTCCTCTCCATATACCTCTAGCTGGGGCTTCAACTGATAGTGAAATTATGAGCTTGTTCCGGTTGTACTAGTTCACTATGCTCAACCTTTTCGAAAATTTCATAGTACTGGATTAAGTCGGTTCTCTGTTTCGTTTCTTACAATTCTTTAAGTAACAATACTTGTTCACATTTTTGCACTCAAAGCTAATAAACTCTTCAGATTGTTTTTTTAGATGCTGCTGAAAATAATATTCCAGGAATCTCGGAATGTGTTAGAAAATTAAAAAAAAATTAATTTAAAACAAATAAATATTAAATATATTTTTATTTTAAAAATAAATAATTAAAAAAATAAACTTATTTAAATACGTGTATTTGCATGATATATTTTAAGAAAGAAAAATTACAATTAATCATAAAATTTTTGTTTTTACATTAATTTAAAGCTTGGTCAGCTTAAACAACGGATTATTGCTATTTTCATAATTTCTATCTGTTCGTTTTTTGCTTGAAAGACTAAGTCTAGAACTAGCCAAATAATTGGCATTCTCGGCAGCAATTAACGAATTTTGCAAAACTTTATTTTTAACTTCGACTAGATCGACTGTGTGGTCTTTGGGCAAAAATCCAATGCTATTATCAGAACATTTTGCTACTAAGTGAAAATTTTTATCATAATCTCTCAATACTTTGACTAATTGGCCTTTTTTCACCGCAAATACAACTCTATTGCCTAAAAATTCTTTTCCCTTAGATTCATAATCGAATAAAACAGTAAGAATTTTGGTTTGTCTAGTTTGGCACGAGTCAATCGAATGTCGGCCTTTGAATTTTTTCTCTTTCAATTGATTCGGTTTGTTTTCAACAATTAACAAATCATGCTGATAGCTGGGCGACATGGACGGAGAAGACGAGGTGGACGAGTAACCGGACGAAGTGGCTGAACACACAGACTCTGTTATTTTGTTCACAAAATTTTTATTTGTTTGTAAAAAACTAAAATATTTTTTTTTGTCTATACAAATAGAGGGTTGACTGTATTGGTCATGATCGGACAAAATGTCAACTGGTAGTCTACATCTGGGCTTCATTTGACGCAGTTGATCAAAACTGGTTATGACTCTGCTGGCCTCGTCTGTTTTTATTTTTGCCTGGGCCTCGTCCGGCTCTGAATCACCCTCCATTACAAACTCAAGCTTACGAGTCATTTCCTAAATCTAAACTCAAATAGAAAAAATAAATAAGCTAAATTTTTTATTTTTACTAATCTCTTAGAAAAAATAAAAAAATTTTGTCCAAAAACTCAAATTAATCATCAAAGGGATAATTCATCACATAACATATTAAAAATTTTTCCAAAGCAAACTAAGATTCGATGAGATTAGATCAAAAGAATAATGTTTAAGATGTGTATTTTTGTTTGCTTCTAATCCAGCTAGCGTTTCCGTTATTTGTTTTTTTCTTTCCACTAATCCAGCTCTAAAGTGTATTAATCACTTGGGGTTTAAATAAATAATATATAAATAACCATATAGTTGCATAATTGGCAATTTTATTCTAAATTGACATTGCTTATTTATTATTTAATTGAATTCAAATATTTTATTAAAGCAAATAGAATTTCTCGCCTAGCTAGAGATTTAAGTACTTGAAAAACAAAGTGCTAATAATCTAATTATATGTTTTGGCATTTGTTAACAACTGCAAAAAAGACCTTAGTTTTTTTATAGGTTTTTTGCTAGTTTTTTTTTTTTTTTTTGTTTTATTTAGAAAAAACTTGTTACCATGTGCATGGGCTTATCACCTTTGTTTTTATAATTAAATCTTTGATTCAAGTGTTTTTCTCAGATTTAAATGAGATTACGTGTTGTGTAATCCGGGGCTATTGTTTTGTTTTATCTTTTGATTGGGAATTGATAATTAAAGTACAAAGGTTTGATTAATTAATGCGTTTATAGCACGGATTTCTTCTCACAATGAGATTTTTTTTTTTGATCGCTGCTACTGGTTTGTGAATTCTGAGTAAATTTAAAATATTTTCCAAAAAAATTGTGACATACCAAATTATTATTATTTAAATTAATTACTAACTAGAAACGATTATCCTTTTGTCATATCTTTTAGACAACTCTTTATCAGTAAAATTAAATTCTCAAAAATTAGAAACTGAAATTGTGTTTTTCTTTAATTTACTTGTAAAATTTAACATGTTTTTTTTAATTTTAATATTCTTATTTTAATAAACATAACCCTGAAGGGGCGAAAGCTCAAAGGTTTTAACACCAAAAATAAAAGATCAATTTGTAGTAATAAATTTTATCCTAGCTGGTATACTAAAAAACAAATTGTTCTAAATTTTACGGCAAATTTAAGTTTCTGATCAAAATTTTTAAGCTCATGCTCAAAATTTGTCTTTTAAAAAATTTTTAAAGAGTGTTTGAAATGATAAAATTTAATTTTTTTTTTAACCTTGTTCGCTCCTTGTGGAGCATAGGGGGGAGCTCATCTCCTTTCTAAGTACCTTTTGAGCGA
>VANL01000881.1:0-21254 GCA_006352455.1 Brachionus sp. 'Tiscar'
CTAACTTGAATATTTTTTTATTTATCTAAAATATAGTTTGGGATGGAATCCCAAGTTGTTTGAAATAGAACTTAGTCTTTCCTTTCAACCCCTTGTTTAACAAAATAAAAAAAAAAAATTTCTTTTTTACTCAAATAAATTTTTTAGTCATTTTTTATTATTTAAAAAAAATTAGTAAAACAATCTAATGGTTTGTCTATTTTAGACTGGCGAAAATTTGAAACTATAACTTAAAGAACGATTAAAAAATTAAACTGTTCATAAACGCTTCGATTAATTAAATTTTGTTGTCTAAAAACTCAAGTACACAATTAAATGACCACAGTAAAAGTCAATAATGTCAATAATGTTAAAAAATTTCAAAATAAAAAAAATTTCATTTATAAATTTATATTCATTTGTTGACATGTTTGAATTAGAACTTTAATGCCCGGCATAAAACCGCTAATTTCAGAAAAATTACTAGTTGCTACTATTTGTGAATGCAGCTGTAGACCTGACACAAAATCGTTTCTTTTTAAACACTCGACCATTGAATGCAAATTTTGTACTACATTATTACTTAACTTTAAATTAATAATTAAATAAATTTTTTTAAATATCATTTAGTTAAATTTTTCTTACCGATGAATCTCTCAGCTTGTCATACAAGACTTCTAGTTTTCTACCGACATCATCTAATTTTCGTTTAGTAGCCGCATTTGAGCTAATGCTTAATGTTTTATCTAGCATTGAACAGAAAACAATTTGAAGCTCAGAGTGTTCGCTGGGAATCGGAGCTTTTTCAACTGGCTTTTCTGGTTGTTGAGCGACTGGTTTAATTTGTTGTTGAATCAACTGTGGCTGAAAGGTTTGTTGAGCCATAATTTGAGGATTAGTTGCACCAGGAAGCTGAGAAACTTGAGAAATATTGGTGTTTAAATTTTGGTTAATAGTTGGCATTGAAAAAGGAGCATTTTGAGCCTGCTGCGGCTGTTGAAACATTTGAGGAGGATTTGAAGGCATCGAAGAAGGTACACTGGGCTGGAAAAAAGTCGGTTTTTCTGTTTGGTTAACAATTGTGTTTTTAACTTTGGGTACAACCATTGGCGGATCATTCCAGCCCGTAGCTGGTCTGGTATTCATGTAGGACTGAAGCTGTGGATTCTGCGAAATTTGAGGCTGATTTGAGACTGGAGAAGGAGTGTAGAATGTTTGACCAGTGTTTTGAGATACTTCGGGAGGTTTAGATTGCATTGATTGCATCGGCCCCACTGGCATAACCGGAATAGCCGGATTAGCCGCAGCAAATAAAGTTTTATTGATTGGTGTCGTGCTTCGTTGTGTCAAGTCTTGGGCAGTATAAAGATTTGAAATAGGCATTGGGTGATTAGCAGGAGCTATGCTATTGTATTGGCCTGTGAATGCATACTGCTGTACAGATGGGGTTGTGGATGAGCCAGGGGCAAAAATATTGGTGCTTCGAGCAGCTGTGCTCTGAGATGGATGCCCGAATGAATTTCTTTTTGAAGCCGGCTGATGATGATGTACCGGTTTAAATGGACTTTCTGGTTTTCGAAGCTTGAATTGTTGAATAACCATGGGATCAAGCACGTGATAAATTCTATCTTTCATTTCTAAAATAGAAGTATCATTTGAATCATTTAGATAGCCGTATGCGTTTAGAAAGCAGCCTTGGTCAGCCAATAATTTGGCATATTTGACCAATTTTGAATTTAATTTGTGAAGCGATTGAGAACGGTCTAATTGTGCTGAAATTTCTGGATGATAATTTTTAAAACAAAACTTTAAAACCATTATTTTTTCAACCAAATCTTGCAAGGACTCGGAAGTGTCTGTTTCCTCAGAGCCGAGACACTTTTGCCAGCAATTGACCAAATTTTCCAAATTAGCCGAGCATATGTAGCACACACAAGCGTTTATCAAATTATCCGTTCTGCCATCGCTTTCAAGTCGCTTTCCCAATTCATCGCATAAATTCATTTGTTCTTGACCATTTGTATACGTCACTATTGTTGCCAATGCCTCTTTCCAGTGTTCTAAATTGCAAGTGGACACAATTCCGCACCAATTGCGATTGATTAATTTTTCTAAAAGCTTAAGCAACAAAATTAAAAAAAATTTTTTTTTTTTTTTTTGTAAAGCTTACATTTGAAAATTTATTTTTATAAAAATGTCTAAAATATTTTTGCTGGGTTTTTTGAAGCAAATTTTGATCAAAAAAATTTGATATTAGAATCGCCTCAGTAAAACGTTCTTCTTGTATTAGAATATCAACAACTGTTTCATATTTTCCCAAAAGCAGCAATTCGGTGACTAAATTTTCAGTTTGATTATTAAAGTGAAGATTGACCGGCGAGACTGATCGAGCAATATCATTAAACGCGTTTTCATTAGCATTTTCTTCCTCTGGCTTGCCAAAAATAGAAGAATTTTCACTAGAATTTTGACCATTAAGTCCAATATTTTCAAAGCTTTGAGCTAGATTATTTTCGTTTTGGTGAGTTTGATGATGCTCTTTTAAGATCTTATTTACTTCAGTATTTAGTGTTTCACTATTGAATCCAAGTAATTCCAAATATTTTGAATTTTTGTTTTGCTCAAAAGAAGCCTAGATATAAAAAATCTAATTTTAAATAAAAAAAAAATAAAAAAATTTTCAAAAAATTTTTCATATTTAAATTTAATTATTTAATTTTTTTTTTTTAATTGGGATCATTTTTTATACTCAGTGATTAGCCATCTAAATGGTATTTAATTTTAACTTCAAAAAAATAAGATCAATGTAAACTGTAAGATTTTTAAGAAAATATTTTTGAAATTGCACAAGACAACATCCACGTGACAACATCCAACACTAGAATTCTATTTAAATTGTTGTAAATTTAAAAATTTCCGAGCTTTTTTCTGTTTTTTAGTAATTTAATTAAAATATCTTAGTTGTGATGATACTAAACCAGACTTTTTTTTAAGTCACAAGTCTTAACACTCAAAACCCGGAGGGCTTTTTTTGGACCCCTTGTGTTAACTTTTCTTTTTAATTTTTATTCCATGAAAATAAGCATATTTTGCAATAAGAATATAAAATTTTAATGTTTTTTTATTTTTGATATCAGATTTCAAAAAAAGTTTAAATAAATGATTGTATTTATTTAACCTAATACAAATAAGAGATATAGCATAAAGCTCCGAAAAAACTCCAACGGTGTTTGAGTGTTAAGTCAAGTCATGTCATAACTTTGACTTAATTTTTTGTAACTTATAAACAAGTCTGTACTTAACGATCATTTTTATGACAGTAATTTATTGAAATTATTAAAAAAAATTAAAAAAAAAAGGTACAGTCTCTCAGCTGCTTTAAGAAGGCCAAATGACACGTAAAAGCATATTTTATAATTATCTTTTCACTTTATTATGACGAATATGCCAGCTTTAATTAAATAAGGTTCTTTATTTAATTAATTAAACAACTTTAAAATTTTTCTAATTAAGAGAAGATTTTTTTTAGATTTATCTAAATTAATGAGCTTTTTAGAATCGATATCCCTCAAGAAAAAAATTGTGACATAAGGAATTTGATAATAATTGCAAGGAACAAAGCTAATAACCAGTTGTGAAACAACATGGCTAAACGATTTCGATGACCGCTCAATTACACTAGTACGGTAATCTATTTGCTCGCAAGTTTTAAAAGATTACAAAAAATTATCCTTTATTAAGATGAATTTTTATATAGAAATTTTTAACATGAAATACAAAATTTTTTTTGAGTGACCGATCAAAAGTAAATTACCATCGCAATCATTACATTACATTAACTAGCTACTTTTTTAATAATCAAACTAGTACTTTGCCTTCGAGGCTCAATTTAACTAGGTAAACTGCTGGGCTCCCCTTTTTTTTTCTTTTTTTACAGAGTTGTTTAAAAGTCCCAAGTCTCAAGTCAAGTCAAATTTGGGACTTTTTTTTTCAAGGACCCAAAGGCTTTAATTTTTATTAATAAATATTTAAATTATAAATTTTTTATGTTTGAATAAAAATTCCTTTAAATATTTATTTAGATTTAGTTTTTTAGAGTAGTTAAATAAATATCTAATTAAAGATAAACAGATAATATTCTATAAAAACAAAACATGATAATTAAAAAAATTGAAAAAAAATAGTTTTCAAGCAGTTTTTTTAAAATATCATTAAAAAATTTTTATTAATTTATTTATATAATTATATTTTTGCGACCCTAGATAGTTTTTATGGTTGCCAAGAAGAGTACGACTTTTGAAAAAAATTTAAAACAAAAGTCCGGACTTGGACTTTTTTTGGGACTTTAAACAACTCTGCTTTTTTATGATGAAGTATAAAACAAAAAAAATTTAATTTACTTAATAATGATAAAAAAAAATTATAGAATATTAAAAAACTTAGATCCAAAGTAATTTCTTGCTTTTAACTTTGAGTAAATTAAAAATCGATCGAAATTTTTATTTTTTTCAATTGATAGAACATAAAATTTTAATTGACTGGGACGTGTTCTATGTTTTAATTTTTGTAATGAGAAACTTTTTTTATTTTAAAAAGAAAAATTAAAGATTTAATAAATCCAAAGACTATGAGAAGAAAAATATTAATGAAAATTTTTTAGAAAAATATTAGGAATTATTTTTAATAAATGGAAAAAAAAAAAAAATTTTTTATGCTTAATTTTTATATACTTGGGTTTTGTGAAATTTAGTACAAAATAACAGAACAGCATGTTTTAAAATTCCAATGACATTTTTTTTAAAGATCAAAAGCAAGTTCTGTAGATGCAACATGATGCAATATTTAGAATAAAAGCTATAAAAGCTATAGCATAAATTTCTGTTCTATTTTTTACTAAATTTCACAAAACCTTTACTAAAATAAAATTTTAATTTTAAAATAAACATAAAATTAAATAGTGAAATTTTTTTTTTATACAATTTAAAGGATATTTAAATAAATTCTCATAAAAATACTAACCAAAATATACTGCCATATAGCCACTTGGTTCTTATCCGAACTATTCTCTATTTTAAAATTACAATATTCGACTAAATTCCCATTTTGTAATGCATTCTCTAAATTGTGTGATTTTTCGACAAGACTCTGATCAGTGACTACTTGATTAATGAGAACTCTTTGACTAGAAATTTGAGCTTGTGTGGGCCCAGCCATTTGTTGTTCCGGATGATGAACATCAACATATTTACCAAAAGTGACCAATTTTCCTCCGAAAGCAAATCTGGCTCCGCAAGTATTCTTCATCCAGCTTGGTGCAATCCTCAATGGCTCGACTATTTGAACACTTTGTTGCGGAATGGCCGTTGGTGAGCCGGGTATGTCGTTATCCACGCCAAACGAGTCCATTATTTTGCTTGAAGTTGTCAATGTCACATTGTATCTACCACCCATCAACGAGTAAACATTAACCTGAGATTCATAAGAAGATGTACAAACTAAATTTGGATTACGTTTAGACCAGGACAAATCGAAGCACCATTGACCAACTGTGGTCAAATCATACACAATTTCTCCATTGACAGTTGGATTATTTGGATTCCAGCACAACAGTCTTGAGTCTTTGCCAGAGCTGAGCAGTAAATTTGAATCATTTGAGCACCATTTGAATGATAAAATTCCACGCTGATGTCCTTCAAGAACTCGCACTGGCGAAGTTGCAAAACGAAGATCCCATATTTGCATATAAGGCGTATTGTCGTCTTCAGATGACAAACACATTTGAGTGGCAATGTCCGGATGCCATGCAACTAATTTAACCCTCATTTTGGACACACTATCACTAACTTTAATTATACTCTCATTTTTTCTCAAGTCCCAGACTACACATTTGCCTGACGAAGTAGATGCCAATATGTGTTGTACTTGTTTGTTCCAAGCAACACTATTTATGTCATCAAGTGGTTGAAGTTTGGTGCCTGGAGTCATGGGAACTTGTGGATTGTTCAAGTCCCAAATGAATATGTCTGACGATCCGGCACCGCTGGCGAGCAAATTTGGCTGAAATGGATTTATGTCCAAGGATGACACGGCTCCAGTGTGCTTCTCAAGAGATTTAATGAGCGAATTTGAATTGTTCAAGATGTTTTCATAGTCGTAGAGGCAAATTTTTGAATTTTCTAATCCACCAATTAGGAGATTTTTGCTGTTTGTTGATGAATAGTCCGACCAAATGAGCTTTGAAAAGCGCGACTCGGTTTCGGTCGAGCCGCTCAAGCACAGCTCAGCGCTTGGACTAGCCACGTCCACTTCGTAGAGATCGAGAGTCGGACGAGCATTGGCGCTCAAATCGTTCTGATCCGAGGCTGTTGCTGACGCTAAATAAATTGGATTTAGTTGGCCTGGTGAAAAGGCCACTTGGGCCATCTTATTATTTATTTCTTTTATTTTCATTTTTATTCAATTGACAAAAAATATTTGAATTTTTTTTTTTTTAGAAACACGTAGTCAAATTAGTTAAGAAATATGAATTGTTAATATCTGAATATTTATGAAGTTTTTAAAGCATTTTATATTTAAGTACACGTATGTTTTGGTACGTGTATTCTTGGATATAATTTGCAATTGCAATTTTTTATTTTATTCTCAATAGAATACACCGGATTTTAGAATTATCTATTTATTCAGACTTAGTTTTATTTATTAGATTATTAACGAGCCAAGCAATGTATCAGTGTTTTAGAAATTTAATTTCAAAATCAACCAACCGAAAATAATAAATAAAATAATTAATTTGCTTTTATTTTGTTTTTAAAAATGTTTTAAAAAAAAATAATTAACACTCAAACACCGGAGGAGTTTTTTCGAAGCTTTATGCTATATCTCTTATTTGTATTTGGTTAAATAAATATAATAATTTATTTAATCTTTTTTTGAAATCTGATATCTAAAATAAAAAAACATTAAAATTAATTTAATTTTATTTCAAAATATGCTTATTTTAATGGAATAAAAATTGAAAAGAAAAGTTAACACAAGGGGTCCAAAAAACCCCTCCGGGTTTTGAGTGTTAAAATTTTTTTACTTTTAGCCTTAAAAAAATCTAGTTAAAATAGTTTTTAATTCACAATTTAAGTCATAGTTTAACTATTTAATAGAGCTTGGTGTATAAAAAAAGTTTTAAAAAAAAATCTAAAAAAATAGGTGCCTTTTGATTGCTGGTACAAGCAAAGCTCTAATTAGCTGTAATCGCCAACCATCCATTAAAATTTGCTTTGCGACTGTATAGACAATTGGAAGCTATTATTTCTTCTAGTAATTTGTTACGCACAGCTATATTAACATAAAAATTCAATAGTTAAATTTTTTTAACTACCACATTTTGATTTATTTCCAAATTGGCCATAATTCAATAATTGTACTAATCAATAATGTGTTCTCATTATATTTTAATGAAGAAAATTCTGAATTAGGATTTGGCTTAAAAAGATAGGACTAATCTGTAAATGGGGAAAGGAATTTTATTCGTGAAAAAAATATACTAAAGTAAAAATAAAGAAATTAATCACTGAGAACTTTCCGTTTCACATACGACAATACATACAACATTTTCATGATTTAAAATTAGGTATTTAGCGCCTTATCTTTTTTGTATTGTTTTTTTTTGGTTGTCTTAATATGACTTGAATTACAAGATTCCACATATCATAAGTCCCATCTGCATAGATTTTTATTCTTCAAAAAAATCGAAAATTAAATTTTTTTAGAGACAATATTAAGAAATTTAATAATTGCAGTTTTTTAAGCCAAAAATTAACCGGAATCATATTTCTATAATTTTCTTTTCTTTATTAAAATTAGATTAAGTAAAAATTTTAATAATTTAATATTAGTAAAAGTTTTTTAATAATTTTTAGACTTTATTTTACATTAGAATTTTTTTAATTGTTAATTATTATTCTGAATTTTGGAACAAAAAACAAAAACAAAAATTTTAAATTGAAACAACTTTTTTAGTTTAAGTCTAAAACTTGTTCTGCAAAATGTATCAGTTGATACAGAGGTTGAATCACCCAAAATTTAATCCTTGCAAAAACTCTGCAATAGAATTTTCAGGATTTTTGAGTTTTTGCATAGATTAAATTTTGGGTGATTCAACCTCTGTATCAACTGATACATTTTGCAGAACAAGTTTTAGACCAAAGGAAAAAAAGTTATTACAATTTAAAATTTTTGTTCTTGTTTTTTGTGCCAAACACAATGCCAATTAAAAAAAATATAAGAAAATTTTCCTCAAATAAAATACTTTTTAAAAATCTAAGCATGCTTTACAAGAAAGGCACAAGACCACTTTTGATTAGCTTCTTAAAAGGGGGTCTTATTGGGAGCACTTATTTTCAAGAGCATACGGTGAGTATTCAATTACTTTGATTCCTGTGATTTTTTTTTTAAATAAAAAAATTTTTAAAATGTATTAAAATTTTTTGCCTATGTTGTTTCTTTTCTTTTCTTCATCTTTTCTTTACTATTTGTTCAGGCTAGAAGTGGCCATTTATTAATAAAGTTTTTACTATTATTACATTATTTCTTTTATTATTTGTGTTATAACCGCCAACCACCAGATCCTAACAGATCCGGAAGAAACTTCTTTCTCTTTTTTAGGTTAATAACACCTACATTAGAAAAAACATTCAAATAAAATCTTAATTTAGTGTTGATTTAATTTAGTTTTGTCTTGGTTCTAGGTTCTAAGCTTTTTCCCTAAATAGAGGCATTTAGGAACTTATTTTGGGATTGATTAATTAAAAGAAAAATATTTTTTTATTATTTGATAAAATTTTATTCCGAATTCTCTAATGGGTCAAAGCAAAATTTATGGCTTTGTGAATTTTGGAACAAAAAAACAAGAACAAAAATTTTAAATTGTAATAAGTTTTTTTCCTTTGGTCTAAAACTGTTTCTACAAAATGTATCATTTGATACATAGCATGTATCACCTAAAATTTAATCTCTGCAAAAATTATGCAAATCTGCAAAATAGTATATGCATTAAAAAATCATTAAAATTTAACTGCAGAAATTTTGCATAGATTAAATTTTAGGTGATACCTGTTATGTATCAAATGATACATTTTACAGAACCATTTTTAGACCAAAGGAAAAAAACTTATTACAATTTAAAATTTTTGTTCTTGTTTTTTTGTTCCAAAATTCACAATGCCAAATTTATTTGTTTTATTGTTGTTAAAAAAAATTTTTACTCAAGAAATGAAAATGACTAGAGAATATAAGTTATAAAGACTGTTTCGCTTTAGGCTTCAGTAATTTGCTATTTCTCTCTACTACAAAGTATTTTTTTCTTTTTAATTTTAAATAAAGTATATTCGTTCCATCATCACGTAATGTTTCAAAATAAAAATAAAATTTAAGCCAATATATTAAAATGAGTGCTCAAATACTTAAAAAATTTACTTTACCAATTTTAGAATTGTGCCTTTTTACAACTTGCATTTAACTTTATAAATTTTTTTAAAACAAATGATAATACACTATTTTATCTTTCATTTTCAAGCTTCTCTTTTATTGAAGTTGATCAAAATTTTTATTTTTTATTTAGAAAATTCAAGAGAAATAATCATTACTACTGAAAAATATTTTAAAATTAATTTTAGATCAAATTGGAGATATTTAAATAAGATCAGGAGATTAAAAGTAGAAAATTAAAATGATTCTAAAGTTTGAAGATGTTCTAGATGAAATAAACGGGTTCGGAAAGTATCAGAAAACAAGATATGCTTTGATATGCTTAGTAGCGATTTTTCCTTCAATAGCAACCTTCATAAATTCATTTACAGCAGCTCTACCTGAATTTAAATGCATTAATTATGGGCAATATCAATTTACTAAGTTAAAAAATTCTCTTGATTTAAATTGTGCATATGAAGCTAACGGAACTGTGCACAAGTGCACATCTTGGTCTTTTGAAAAAAAATATTTTCACTCTACACTAACAGAAGAGGTAAATTCAAAATCAGACAAATAATAAAGCTAAGTTTTTAATTAAAGTGGAGCATGGTATGCGATAGATCAATTTTTAGATCAAAAATCCAGTCAATATATTTCATAGGCTATTTGTTTGGTTCACTGGTATTCGGAAGTTTGTCGGACATATGTGGTAGGCGTCCAGTAATGATGCTTAGCTTTTTGATTATGTTGATCGGGTTTTTTGGCTCAATTTTTGCTCCTCAAAAAATTTTCGGCTTTGCACTTAGTTACACTTTGTATGCTATAAGTAGATTTTTAATTGCCTGTGGTACAAGGGGTATTTACGAAACTGGTTACGTTCTAGGTTAAAAATAAATAAAATTAAGTAGAATCTTTTTTTATATTTATTTTAAATGTATTAGCTTTGGAATTGGTTGGATCAAAAATAAGAACTTATGTTGGAATTGGATTTGAGAATTTTTTTTCTTTAGGTCAGCTGTTTTTGGTGCTTGTTGCTTATTTTGTTAGAGACTGGCGCCAATTGTCTTTTATATTCACTGTCTTATTGATTCCATTTTTGAGCTATTTTTTGTTAGTAAATTTAGATGGATGCAAATTAGGCTTAATTTGAATGCTATTTTTTAGTCTGCTGCCAGAATCACCAAGATGGATGATATCAAAAGATAAACATCACAAAGCTTTGGTAATGTTGAAGCATATAGCCAAAGTTAATCAGCGTACTCTTAGCAAAACAACCTGGGATCAATTTTTGATTCAAGTATTGGCAAAGTTTACCTATTTAATTCAAAATTCATTGTCTAATTCATAGTGTGAAGTGAGACAAGATAATGAAACAATTTTTTCACTATTTAAATCATTTTCGAAGTATCCCAATTTGGCAATTATTTTTCTTACAATGCTTTTCAATTGGTAATATTAAAATAATAAAAAGCCATCATAAAAATTTATTTTTATCTTAAAGGTTCGTAAATAATTTTGTATATTATGGAGTTGGATTAAAAAGTGTGGATTTGGGTATCAATCCATATTTAAGTTTTTCTCTTTCAGCTTTTGTCGAAATATTTGCTCATCTAAGCACTTTATTTTTGATCGAAAAATTTGGTCGTAAAATGCCATACTTTATTTTCCTATTAATTACAGGAATCTCTTGTATTTCTCATGTTATTATAAGTAAATTTTTGAATCCTAGAAAATTTATTAAAATTGAGATTTATTATTTTGTAGATGATTTGACAATTAATGTAGTTATGGCTTTGCTGGGTAAGCTTTGTGTGTCTGCAAGCTATTCAATCCTAAGGCTTTACACAAATGAGCTTTTTCCAACTTCTGTTCGCAGTAGCTCTGTAGGTCTATGCTCAATGGTCTCCCGGGTCGGAGTAATTATGTCTCCAATAATCAATTCATTGGTATTTTTGTTAGTATTGAAATAATTGATACTAATTGAATGAGCTTTAAAGGAGATGGCTGGAAACCTATGCCTTTTTTGGTCTATGGTGTATTGGCAGTTTGTGGAGCATGTTCAACTATTATTTTACCTGAAACGATGAATAGAAAACTTCCCGAAACTTTAAATGATGTTCAGAATTTCAAGATAGATCGTAGCAAGTCAAATTTCAAAAAACAAGAATCAGTTGAAAAAAAATTAATTGATGAAACTTGGTAAAATTTTTTCTTTTTAAATAAAATTTGTCAATTTTTTTTTTTATTCAAAAAATTCTCTAAAGAATTTTTTATTTTAAAATTTTTTAAAAATATTTTAGAGCTTTAAAAGAAATTTAAAAATATTTTCCTAACACATTCCGAACACATAGCTTTTTCGTGTTTTTATTTCAATATTGAACAGTTAACTGTGAAATTTTGTCAGTATCTTGAGTTTTAAACGTTTTATTGATTAAAAATTATTGATTTGAGAATTAAATCTAATTGTACAATAATTGTTATTAAAATATAAAGTAAGAATTGTCAGACATATCGTAAATTGCTACAAAAATATAAATTATAAATTATAAACTAGTTATATGATTAAACAAGACTTTTGTATAAATAATTCTTTGAATAGTTCCCTGCTGGAATGATTCATAAAATATGCTCACCTGGTTAAAGAAGTCATGAAAATTCGAATACTTGTTGGATATATCATTTTGTAGAGAATTCAATTATCACTTAAGTCTATCATTTCCCTTAAAACTTGATTCTTTTCATGCATCCCGAAGTTCAGTGAGCTCCACAAGGAGTGAATAAGAAAAATAAATTTTACTGATTCTGCTACTAATGATCGATTTTAAGTGAAAATGTTCAGTGCTTGACATTATTTTAGACCAGTGTATTCGGAGAATCCTCCTCGATTTTTTTCTAATTTTTTCTATCAGACATTCTCTCCCTTGCCAGATATCCTAGAGCATTCACTTCCATACATCATCAGTATTGATTTGACTACACAATTGTAAAATTTAAAGACACCTTTTGCTTATCTAATTGTTAATATCAACTACATGCTTTAAATCATTTCAAATCATATATTTATTGTAACTGTTCCAAGTCGATTTTTTTTTGGTTCTTTGTCATTCTTTCGACTGAATTTGGGGTAATGATCCGATGCCAAATCTGACAATAATATTTTCTTAAGTATTTTTGGTACTTGGGTAACCATCAGCATCTCCTGTTGGTTACTGACGATTGAATTATTGAATTTGATGGTAAGTCAAAACTTAATAAAAAAAATAAAAAAACAAAACTTTTGTTAAATTTATTTAGTGTTTTTAATTATTGAAAATTAGTCATTTATGAATACTCACACTTGAATTGAACATGTCAAATATAAGACAAAATACCTCAGTAAACATAATGCTAATTTCGGCCACATAATTATTTTTTTAAGTGAAAGTAATTTAAAAAAAAAATAAAACTAAACAAAACAGTCAAGGTGTAAAATGGTGAGTTGGTTGTTCTTTTTATCTTAATTTTTTCATCATATATGCTTTTCAAGATTCAGTTCTTGTTGCTTTTCAGCCGTCAAGGAAAATTGCGTCTACAAAAATGGTACACAGCCTATCCTGACAAAGTTAAGAAGAAAATTATTCGTGAACTAATAGCAATGATTCTTTCACGAAAGCAAAAAATGTCCAGTTTTATTGAATGGAAGGATTCAAAAGTAGTCTACAAAAGATACGCTAGTCTTTACTTTTGTGCTTGCATAGAGCAAGAAGATAATGAATTATTAACTCTGGAAGTCATTCATCGTTATGTGGAACTTTTGGACAAATATTTTGGAAGTGTAATCTATTTAGATGATAGGAAATGGATAATTTTTTAAATGAATTTTTTTTTATCAGGTTTGTGAACTGGATATAATTTTCAATTTTGAAAAAGCCTATTTTATGTGGGATGAGTTTGTTATTGGTGGTGAAATTCAGGAAACAAGCAAAAAAAATGTTCTCAAAGCTATATCTGATCAAGACATGATTCAAGAGGTATTTGAAAATTTTACTTTATCCTATTTGAGATTGAGATAAGAAAATTCGGTCCAAGTTTTAATCATTCTTACTTTTTTTTTTATTTAAAGGAAGAAACACCACAGGGATTTTTCGAAGATCACGGTCTTGGTTAATATAAATCAGATGAAAATTTAAAGACTTTTTTTTTTTATATTCGTTTAATTTAACAAAAAATATTTTGATAAGACTAAATGAATTTTGTTTTTATTAATTAGTCTTGTCAAGCTTAGTTTCTAATGTGACAGAATCTCTAATTCCAAATATTTCTTTACAAATAAATGTTTATTTCTTAATTTATTTTTCACTTAAAATACATTGGGTTTTTGGCTTTAGAACTAATCACAATTCACTCAATAAGCCTTACTAACCCTTAATTGGTGTTGTGTTTAGCTGTGCCTAGTTATTTAACTTAGCTTTATTTGTTAATATTTAAAACATTTAAAAAATTTTTTTTCAAGGATGAAATGGAAGAAAGTGGTACAATAATGCAACAATTGGGAATATTTTGAAAAAAAATAATTATTTAATCTAATTCCGTTTATATATTTTACTTATTAAAAAATAAATTGGTATTGAAATTTTTTCACTATGTTTTTTTTTTATTTGAAAAATAAAATATCTCTATTTGTTTTTCTAATATTTTTGTCGCATTTAAACCTAAAAGTCATATGATATGTTTTATGAATTTTTATTAGCTCTAACAACGAAACTTATCTGAAAAATAATGAATATTTTTATTTTAATATGAAGGAATAATTTTTGTTTTAGCAGATTGATAAGACACAGGATCGAAATATGTTTTATCAGATGGTAAATGGCTTTTAGGTCAAATTGAAAAAAATTCTGTTAATTTAGGTTAATAAATCAAAATTTTATTTTGCAAAAAAAAAAAAATTAAAATAAAAGATTTTAAAACAAAGATAAACACTTAAATTATAATTAATTCTATAATCATAAATTCGTGTAATAATTTCAATAGCATTTAAAAATTATTTGAGTATTTTTTATAGGTCTTTTTACATCTGAACCGATTTTGATGCAATTTTTAAAATGGTAAATAAACCGCATTGTTTGTGAGATTTTTCATATTCATCCATTAAGATATCCGTGCTTATACTTTTCAATGCCCAAACTCGACTCAGACTTCAAAAGTGGTATGTCTCTATATTAGATAAGGAAAAAAAGAAATTAATCAAAGACGTAATGGCTTTAATAATAACAAAGCGAATTCCATCGAGCAATTTTATCGAATACAAAGATCAAAAAATTGTATACCAAAGGCAAGTATATGAAAATTTTCAATCAGTATTTATTTTTAAAAAATTCCAAATAATAAAATAGATATGCCAATTTATTTTTTTCCATTTTAATTGATAAAAATGACAATGAACTATTAGCTTTGGAAATAATTCAACGCTATGTTGAACTATTAGACAGATACTTTACTAACGTAAAATTAATAATCATTTAACACTTGGTAATTTTCTCTTTAACAGGTGTGCGAGTTGGACATAATTTTTAATTTTGAAAAAGCTCATTTTGTATGGGATGAATTGGTTTTAGGTGGTGAGCTACAGGAATCGAGTAGAATCGAGCCATTAAGCGCTGTTCTAGACCAAGATGATATTCAAAATGTATTCTTTTTTATTCAATTTAAATTATTTTAGAAAAAAAAATTAAAAAAAAATTTTATTTTTTAAGTATGAAATGGAAAAAATATCGTAAATTTTGTTTTGTTAATTTTTAAAATATATTTTTTGCATTTAATAAAATTAGTATATTGCTTAATAGAGCATTTTTAAATTCCTCACTGATTACTAATTGTGAACTTTCATAAAAAAGAATATTATAATTTATCTACTATTTATCTATAAGATAACTGTAGTATTCACAAAGTTTGCTCAATGAAATTATAGATAATAAATTATTGTAATTTAAGTCTAGAAAATATTTTTATATAAAATATCCATTTAGTGTTTAGAGCTAAATTAATTCTAAATAGACAATCATGCAAGTAAGACTTGTTACATTTTGGCTAGAATTTTTTATTGAGTTAAGTGTTTGTTTAGAACCCAAATGAAGATACCGAATGGAACGATGTTTTGCGTGCCAAAGGAATTATTCCTCAAAAAGAAAAAGAAATTACCGAAGAACAAATCATAGATATTGTGGAGAGGACTGTGCAAGAAAAATTGAACAAAAATTATCTCGAAGAAAAGACTTTGGATGAATTGGACGAGCTTGAAGACGAAGAGGAAGAGCGTATTCTGGCCGAGATGAGGCGCAAAAGACTTGCCGAATTGAAGGAAATGCAGGAGAAAGCTAAATTTGGAAGAGTTATGGAAATAACAGCTGTCGATTATGTCAAAGAAGTCAATCAAGCTGGTGAGGGCGTATGGGTCGTATTGCATCTGTACAGATCAGGGTAAATTTAAGAGAATTTTATGTTTAATTCAAATTATTTTTTTTAATTTAGAATTCCATTGTGTTCATTAATAAACCAGCATATGGAAATATTGGCGGCAAAATTTCCATCGGTCAAGTTTATAAAAAGTATTTCGACAACATGCATACCAAATTATCCAGACAAAAACTTGCCAACAATTTTCATCTACTATGAAAATGAGCTCAAAAACCAGATAATAGGACCTTTGGCGTTTAATGGAATGAACTTCAAATTAGAAGATTTTGAATGGAGGCTGCATCGTCTAGGCATTGTTAATTCTGATCTCAAGAGAAATGAGAATAGTGACTTTGAGCGTGACTCGCGAATTGACAGGGCCGAAGAGGAAATGATCAAAACTATCAGACAGGGTTTGAGAAAAAATGATGATAGTGACGATGATGATGATTATTAAACTTTTTATTTTTTTGTGTGTGCCTTACTAAATTATTTATTAAAAATAAAAAAAAAAAAAAAATTTTTAAAATTAAATTTTAATTTTATTTAAAAATTAGATTAAATTTATTTAAATTAGACTTTTTTCTTTTAAAAATAAAAAGTAAAAAAGTGTATTAAATAATTGAGTTTAAAAAAAAAATACAAATATTTTTATTTTATAGATACATGATAATCTGTACTATTTCATAGTTTAAAAAAATAATTTTGATATTTAAATTTTTTTAAATAGGAAAAAATTATTTTTTTTAACATTTTTAATTTTTCATGTACACTAGTTAAAATTTCAACCATGAATTTAGTGAATTAATTTCAATGTTTTTCATACCACTTGATAGTAAAATTTAGAAAAAATAATAAATAAAATCTTAATCTAATATATAATAAAATAATGTACAAAAAATGTTTTGTTTTTTTTTTTGCTTTTTTTTTAAAATTAGCTGAAAAAATAATAGCGGTATGACTTAAAATCCAAATCAATAATTTTTAAAATTTTGATTTAGAATCTAAAATTATAAAAATTCGGTAAATATAAAAAATAAACTCTTTAATTAGGATAATGCGCTTTAGACCATAGTGTCAGTAGCAAAAACTTGCTTAAGTGAGCCATTGCTCTCATCAAAACTTGGTATAAATAAAACTTGTAATTCAGCTTCGTTATAGTTTTCTGTTTTTATTATAGGACTAGGAAGTCGAAATTTGCTCCTTGGAACATATGTGTTAGGCTGAACTGTTTGATTAAATGTTGAGGCTTCGCCTCTGGATATGAACTTTTTCGGATTGACACTTCCACTAGCTCCGAATTGGTTTGTGTTAAGTCGGCTTGTTTTGACCGGATTGATTTTGTTTCTGAACAAAAATGGAAACAGTTTTTTAACTTCACGTCTAAAATTCGGTCCTAGAGAGCAATAAAAAAAAAAGTTTATCACATGATTCGAGTACATGAACATGTAACTGACTGCCAGGCCTACCTCAAGCTTTGGACTCTCACTAATATTTGTCCGGCTGATCATATTTTCCATTATGAATACAGGTATGGTTAAGAAAAAAAAACTGATCGAAATAAATATTAGAATAAATGATATTCTTCTTTCTGTTGGAGAAATTTTTCGATTGCTCTTGGCAATCGAGTTCTTTTTAGAGCTTTTATTTTTGGTTACGACAACTTTTTTTGACCTGATGCGGCTTGATATAATTTTGAATATGATGGAAATGTTGCAGGTAATCATCACTATAAAAGGTATTATGCAGTAGACCAATGAATCGGCATAAAAATAAAAATCCCAAATTGTACTGTAAAATAGTGATGAGTTATTTGGCTGACACTGAATTAACGTTAAGCTGGTATTGGTGTCTATTTTTATTTCTATTTCTTCACCCATGAATAACAAAAAGTGCCCATTGAAAATAAACAGGGTCGCCATAACTGCAACAATTATCTTGCGAGCTATGCTTGGCTTGCAAAAATGGTTAGATTTGAGGACTAGAACGCAGCCAAAAAATCTGTCAATGCTCAATAGACTCAGAATTGTGGACGATAGCTGCAGAAAGTAGTAAGTTAGAAATCGATGAAGCCGACAAGCGGCCATGCTGGTCTCTCTAATATCGAAACCTTTGAATATTTGCTGCTTTGAAAAGGAATCGAATAATTTTTGATTTTCAGTTTTATTTGATTTGAAAAAATCAAATTCGAATGCCATTAAGAATATTCTTGAATTACCGTTTACGGTAACACAAAAATCGACTATGGCCAATGTGAATAGGTAGACTGAATAGGACGAACGGCGCATTTTTTTGCGTGAATATACAATTGCCGACAATATGTTGCTAGTCGAACCAACAAATAAAAAAATTATAGTAAACACTTTGTAAATGCATGAGGCTATTTCGAATTCGACTCGATTTTCCATTTTAAATTTTATTATTTTATTTATTTTTTTTTAAATTAAAATTTGATAATAAATTTATATTTCATTTTTGCTAAGATTTTTTAAGGAACTATTAAAAATAAAAATTTATTTAAATTTGAAATTTTTCTAAATTATGCTTTAATTCACTCAGTTTTGATTTTTTTCTTGAATGCTATTTGGTTTTTTTTAGACAAAGACTGTTTAAATGTGCCTGAATTTTATTTTATTCTTTTTTATAGGATTTTTTTTCAATATATTTAATAAAAGTATAAAAAATAAAATTTTATTTTTTGAAAATTAAAATTTTTTTTTCTAGATTTAATTAAGAAAAAAAAAATGAAAAGACGGTTTTGCATCGAAAATTAGAAACAAAATTGAATTCAAGGATTTGAAAATTTAAGAAATTTTCATTCACTGTTTTTGTTCGATAATACGCCCAAGCAAAAGCTGGTTAAAGAAAAAAAAAGCGTGTAAACATGAACGAGCACGAGTTTTACTGTCCCACGAGCGATGAAACATGCTATTTCAGCGCTCTAGAAGAAATACAACCAGATGAACAGTCACAAACACAGCAAACAATTGATTCTTTAGATTCTGAACATTACTACACACAGCTCAGATTAGACGAAATGGCCAGCCGAACATATTTTACAATGTAATTTTGTGCCAATATTTTGATGGAAAATTCAAATTTTTTTTAGAGAGATAAAAGCTGATCAACGCGATTCTTATTATCAAATTGATATTGATACAAACAGTTCGAGAAAGATTGTAATTCAGAATGAAAGCAGAATGCAGAGAGAAAGAAAAAGCAGAGAGTCTGAACATGATGATCCATTTGAGCCTAGGTTCACAAGCACCAGGATTGGAGAGAAAAAAAAATTGAATTGTTCAGCTTTAAATGAAGAAATTGAGAAAATACTTGATGATATGACTGATGATTTGAGAAAAAATTTTGAAAAAAAGTTTAAAAATTCAAAGTTAAAGCACGAAAATTTGGATCAAGTGATTGAGGACACTTTGGATGAGACTGGATTCGAAGACATGACTGATAGCTTGATTCAGTCAGTAGCGGCCGAATCTCAGTCTCATTCAAAATTAATTGAGAGCCTAAAATCAGAAGAGATAAATGAGACTTTTATTCACACACAAAATGAAATGTCTTTGATAAGACACTCGTTTCATTTGGTAAAAAAAGTCAACTTGTCTTCAATGGGACATGTCTTTGATCAATTTTTAAAAAAGCTTGAAATTTTGTCCGAAACAGCAGTCAAAACTGTTCGACCAGTTGCCAGTAAGCAACATTCATTTAATTTAAAATAAAAATCTCATTTTTTTTTACTAAAGAAGTCTTTAGAGATTTGTTTAGTCTTAATTTTTCAAGTGCAGTATCAAATTTAAGTGTGGTATCTTTCACTGACCGATGGAACGTGATCAAAAACATGCTCTACTATTCGGCTAGAATGATTTTGCTGCGTATATCAAGCTTATACCGAAGCGATTCAATTGTTAATTTAACAATAAAAAACTTTTTCAATCAAATTATTTCATATATTAGAAATTTTCAATATTTACATTATTAAATCGAAAATTTTTCAAAACCTGAATTTTTTCAAGAGTTTATTTGAACAAAAAAAAATAATCTTTTAATCGACTTTAAAATTTTCTTTTGTTTTAAGAATTTATCATGTAAATTAAAATCTCACCTTTAAAATAAAATTTACCTTTCTTAATTTAAAAGTTATTAAATAAATTATTTAAATTCATAAACAATCTTTGGATTTTTTTTTTATTTTTGCTAATAAAGAATTAAAAAGTATTCAGAAATGGGTATTGTTTGGCTCTTCTTTAAACAGCGAGCCGAATACAAATGCGTTAGAATAGAAGCAAATGAGACTTCAAAAAGCATAAGAGACAAGATAAGAAATGAGTTTGATTTTGAGCCACATCTGTACTTCAGAATTCGTAATTGGCGTGGCAATTTAGTTCCATTAAATGACACTCTTGCTACAAACAGCAAGAAAAATGCATATAAAATTGAACCATATGTGCCAATAGTGAGAAAAAAAATTCCAATTGATTCAGTTGCGAAAGTGAATAGAGTTACTACCGCTCTAGCAACAAATTCTATCATCTATGGTTTTTATCAGAAACTTTTTCGACTCGAAACTGCTTTTAAATTTGCTCAGAATCAACTTGAAAAAAATTTGGAAAATGTAAGAATTTTAAAAAAAATCCTTATTACGGGTAAAAGTGGGCTAAAAAAATTTTAATTTTCTTTTACCCCTCAAGACAAACAATTTTTCTTTTTGATAAAGATTTTGACATTTGCTTTTAAGAGGCTTGATGATATGGAAAATAGAATTAATTTTTTGGAAAAAAGGTTTGATATTGTTGAAAATTTTGATTGGGAAGGATCATTCAAAAAACCATTATTATGGTAATATTTAGCAATTTTTTTGGTGATAGAATTTATACAGCAAAAATTTAATTTAATTTTTTTTTTAAATAAAAAATAATTAGCTAAAATAATAAAATTCAATTATTTTTAAGTCAATCTTAATCTGATTAAAGACAAATTAAAATAGATTTTTTTTTTAAGAACTTTTAGTCTTGCAATTAGTTATAGTTAATGAATTATCTGACGACGAGAAACTTGTTTATACTGATAAAATTTTTTTTAATTTTTTTTATTTAATTTTTTTTGTGATAAAATAAATTTTTTTGCGAATAGAAAGATCAATAAATTAATAAAATTTGTTTCACTTTTTAATTTTTTCTTTTTTTTTAATTTTGATCACACATTGTGAGATTATTCAGTCTTGTTAATTTTTCATGTTCTTTAACTAAAAATTAATTTAAAAAAATTATTAATTGCCTAGAGATAGCTTAGTACTACAAGGGCCTTCATCGTCTACAAGAGGCAACAGTAAGAGAGTGAGATCCCAAAGCTTCAACGCGAGAGAGAGA
>VANL01000882.1:0-21220 GCA_006352455.1 Brachionus sp. 'Tiscar'
GTGCTTTGGAGTCAATGCAAGCTAGTTTGGAAGCCGAAACAAAAGGCAAAGCCGAAGCTATAAGACAAAAAAAGAAATTAGAATCGGATATCAATGAACTTGAGATTTCTTTGGATCATTCGAATAGAGCCAATGCTGATTTACAAAAAGTCAACAAAAAATTACAACAAACAATTGGTGAAATGCAAGCTCAAATTGAAGACGAACAAAGACAAAGAGATGAAGCAAGAGAAGCAGCTGCTCAGGCTGAACGTCGTGCTAACTTATTAGCTTCTGAACTAGAAGAAATCAGAGCTACTTTAGAGCAAGCTGAAAGAGCTCGTAAAGCCGCAGAAAATGATTTGCATGAAGCTGCGGATAGAATTAGTGAATTATCGGCATCAAATGCAAATTTGGGTGCTCAAAAGAGAAAACTTGAGAATGACTTTGCCACAATTCAAGCTGATTTGGATGAAACTATATCAGAATTAAAAAATTCTGAAGAAAGAGTCAAAAAAGCAACTATCGATGCGTCTCGTTTGGCTGAAGAATTAAGACAAGAACAAGTATTTTTAGAAACTAAAGATATTTTTTCAATTTTCAATTTGAATTAATATTTTTAGGAGCATGTTTTGTCTGTTGAGAGACTTAGAAAATCACTTGAACAACAAGTTAAAGATTTACAGGTTAGATTAGATGAAGCTGAAGCAAATGCTCTTAAAGGAGGCAAAAGAATAATTCAAAAACTTGAACAGAAGGTTGTTTTAATTTATAAACTATTTTTTTTTATATTTCTAATTGATTTTATTTTATTTTTGAAAAAAAAATTAGATTCATGAGTTAGAATCTGAATTGGACATTGAGCAAAGAAATCATCAAGAAACTTTGAAAGAAGTTAGAAAGAACGACAGAAGACTTAAAGAATTAGCCTTCCAAGCCGAAGAGGACAGAAAAAATCAAGCTAGATTACAAGATTTAGTTGAAAAATTACAAAATAAATTGAAAGTATACAAGAGACAAGTTGAAGAGGCTGAAGAAATAGCTGCTGTCAATCTAGCCAAATTCCGAAAAGCTCAACATGAGCTTGAAGATGCCTCTGAAAGAGCAGACCAAGCTGAAAATCAATTAAACAAGCAAAGAGCAAAAAACCGTAGCACTGTTTCTGTTGGAAGAACAAGCTCGCCACCAGTAATTTTTTTTAATTTGTACCCGGTTCAATTATATTTTTTATGTTTTTTAGAGGGAAGTTCGTGCTGCTAGTGCACTGCCACCCAGAGCTGGTTCAGTTCGAAGACAGTTATAATTTATTTAAATCTTCAATGATTTAATTTTAGATTTAGATTTTTTAATTCTCTCTCTATTTAGTTTTTTACGTTTAGAAAAATAAATTTTTAAAATTATAATTATTATTTTTTTTAATATAGTTTTTATAATATAAAAATCTTAGAAATAACTAAATATACAATAGTTTAGCATTTACTGAAATATTCTCCTTCCTCTTCAATTGTGCTGTTTATATCATGTGATCCTTCATCTGTTGGTATTTCATACTGATCACTATTTTTAAATTCAACTTCATAAGCTAAATTTGTGAAACCTCCATCTTCACCATTATTTTCATCATATCGACTTAATTTTCTTTGTTTAGTTGAAGATTTGGATCTTATTGATTTGATCGATTTTCTTGTTTGCTGTGACTGTTTAAAATCTTGAGACTTGGCACTACTTGTTTTGCGTATATGTCTCGATTTTTTCAATGAATTGAAATGTTGTTTAATACATTCAAAATTGGGTGAGTCATTTAAGATTGTTTCTGCAGTATGATTCTCCGAATTTGGAGCCTCTTCAGTTAAATTAGTTTTTATTTCTAATACCTGGTTTTTGACATCTTTTTCATCATAAAAACTTGAATAGCTTTCATTAAGATCTTCTTCGCTATTTTCCTCTTTTTCCACATCGCTTTCACTATCACTATTTGATTTAGCAAAGTTTATAAAAACTTGATCTAAGGTTGTTTGGGACACAGAATAGTCACTTATACTTAGCAGTATTTTATTTGCTTCCATTATTCCGAATATTTTACCTAAACTATTTCCCCTGTGAGGTATTATATATTCCAATTTATTGCCATGCTTGTCTTTTTGGATACAATTCAAAAATTTAGATTGTACAAACTCGATTATGTTGTTAAGTTCATTGTCTTTTTCAGTTTTAATTTGCAAAGTGTATCCACCACCGAATCTATGCTTTAAATGTTGAGTGGTTCCCAGGCAAACAAATTGACCGCTAACCATAATGGCTAATCTCGAACAAAGTACATCACATTCAGCCATGCTGTGAGATGTCAAAAGTACTGACCGATCCTCTTTGATCAGATTAAGAATATTGTCCCAAACTCGTCGTCTCATCTCAGGATCCATAGCATTTGTTGGCTCATCCAATAGAACAACTTGAGGGTCACCTAGCATTGATACTGCCACTGACAGTGACCTTCTCATACCTCCACTATATTTAATTATTGGAGTGTTAATAAAGCTCTGAAGTTTAAATCTGGTGATTGCTGAATGAATTGCTTGTTGAATTTCTTTTATTCCAATAAGACGGGAATAAATGTATAAGGCTTCTTTGCCAGTCAAATATTCATCAACAGCATCAAATTGTGGACAGTAGCCAATTATGTTATCTTTTAAAAATTCATTCATTGTTTTATTATTAAACAAACATTTTCCAAATGTTGGCTTAATTTCGCCAGTGATCATTTTAAAAGTAGTTGTTTTTCCTGCACCATTTATACCCAAAAGACCAAAACAGTGTCCCCATGGTATCGAAAAGCAAACATTGTTCACTGCGCAAACTCGTGAACCAGTCGCTTTGCGATACTTTTTGGTCAAGTTTTTGGCTAATAATATGTCATAATTTGCTTCGTCATTTTGGATTCGTTTTCTCTCTTCACTGACATCAATATCTTCTTGAATTGATGACGCAAAACTGTCTATATCTGGCTTGCAAAATGGCAAAAAATTAATATCAGACTCCATGATAGCTATTATTATAAAGAAAACGGTTCCTGTTAAAAACAAAGCCAAAAATTTAAGACCCAACATGTCAAAAGAAAACGGATCTTTGTATACATTATTTTGACCTATTATTGAATAGGCTTCAGAGAGAATTTGATTTTTGGTAAGTTCTATTAGACCACTACCCAGACTAAAAGATGGAAATAAAAGGCTCAATTTATCCAGAATTTTGTATGTCAATGCAATTGATTGGTTTGTTTCGGCGAGAAAACTGAGCAGAAAAACAGCTACACAAGTTGCAATCCCAGAAAACAGTGTAAAGCAGAATCCGATCATATAAGCTGAGCCTGTATCACTGAAAAATCTTGACATTAAGTAAGACATTGGAAGAGATGACCAGCCAAAAAGTATCAAAAGCAAGACTAGAGCCCCAAAATTTCTTGCATTAGTAGAATAGGCTGTCGAGTTGTAGCCCCCTATTATTGCCAAAGTGAGACCAATTATTATCAAATAGTAGCTAAAATCCCACACAAAAGAGCTGAACCAGTAAAGAAAAGGCTTTACTCCACACACAAATTGAAGCCTTTTTTCTTGTGTGATTCGTTCACGCACAATATACACAATGAAACCAGCTGGTATAAATGAATATGCACAAAGAATTGTCAAAGAAATACCTATATCGGCAACTTTTTGAATTATTGTCTCATAAGAAATACGAACATCATTTAAATTCAAAGGATGGTTGTATATGTTATAAAGAGGCTTTCTGTCCTCAATTGAGTTGAATAATTTGCATGTGCCATTTGCTGAATTTAAAATACATTGAGCATAAATTAAATAAAATTCGTGCAAAAAAGAAGTCATTGAATGAAAAGCTTGATTTTGAAACCAAATCATGATCTTGGAGTTGTTTTCGTACAAAGAATCGAGTACTAAATTATCACCAAAAGTTATGCCACCGAATCTAAAACAAAATAAAATTGAACTTTTTAAAATTCTGAAAAAAATTGTTTGTAATTGGAAAAACTTTCTTGACAGTTATAAAACAGTTCAGTTTTTACTTTTTATTTTAAGAGAATACTTTTTGTTTTTAATACAAAATTTCAGCAATCTTTAAATTACATACATAAAACAGATTTTAAATTTAATTTATTTAAATTCCTTTACGACAAGATCTTACATATCCAAAACTTGGATTCAATTTGAATAAATATAAAAAAAATTTATTTTTCTTTTAGGTGAAAAATGTTTTGTGAAATATATTTTATATTTATTTCAATAGAACACAATTAAAACTTGAAAAATCTTGTAAATTTTTAATTAAGGGTTACAATACTAAATCTTCAGAAATTTAAAAAATTATTTAAAAAATAATTTTATTAATTTTGTTTTACCTGTCGTTTATGTTTTCGTTAAAAGTTTCAATCAAAAACGGTTCAATTGAGCAATTAGGCGACTCTGGTGAAAGTTTGAGAGAATTTTTGACTATTTTTTGATCTAGCTCTTTGCTATACTGGTGTTCATATATTAATGAACAATTCTAAAAGTTTAAAACTGAATTTTAGTAGACATAATATTAAAATTAATTAGTATTAAATTTTTTTTTAATTTAAATTAAGTTAATTAAATAGTAAAATAAAAAAATACATTTAATGAATATCATAGAATTTTAAACAATCTTAAAAATTCATATTCAGATTTAAGATTTACGTCTATCTCATTATTTTTTAAAATTCCTATAGAAAAAGCACACGAAGTTAGAGAATTTTTAACTTATAATGTTATGTATTTTAACTTGTTATGTACCGAAAACCATTTATGAGAACTTAGATCAAAAATTTTTTCCTGAAATTTTTTGCCATTGAACTGCACTGAGCGCCAAATTAGCCTTCCTTTAAAAAAGTTGGTCTTCCGCCTATAATTTCGCCGGCCAACTTCGCGGTTCAAATTTTTGGTCGCTGGTCTGACCGCTTGTACGATTCCCAACTCTAGTTTAAATTATTAAGTCAATTACAGGTGGTGTTACAGACTCATTTCTATAAGGAAGCTTTAATGAATAGATTTCAATTAGTTTCTTTATAAAAATTGATAAAATAATCATGAAAAATTCTATGATATTGATCTTTTAAAAAATATTTATTTTAGTAGTTGTTCATCTCATTTTGAGTTAATTAAAAATTTTTTTTACTTCACTGGGAACAAGATTGCACAAATAGCTATTTACTGATTGTCTTGTCAAAATATCACTTGAATGATATCTCGATACTTTTTTATTGCAGACAGACTTGGATAGCTGTTTATAGTCATTATAAATATGGTTTAAGTACATGTTTTTGGACGGACCGAAAGCAAAAAATATATCATTTGGTTTATAGATTTCAGGAGATATCAAAATTTTTGGTTGAAATACTTGGGTAGGTTTAATAGTTGTAAATGCCATTGATATAGCTACAAAAAGACATGGCAAAATGATGTTTGTTATAAAAACTCTTAAATTTCTTCTGTAGTGATGAAAACGTTTCAATATCAAAGTAAAAAATTGCTGTAAATATAGTTTTTTTCCATCAATTTTTGAATATCGTACAGGAACAGTAGCATTTGTGAAATAAGATATTGTTTCCATTGAGGAATTTAAGGTGGCATTTGGATTTTTATGCACAGCTTTATCTTAAATAAAATATTTTGAATTTTTCTTAGAAAAAATTTTTTTAAATACCCAAAGTGTTATCTAGACTGCCCATTTCAATAGCAAAACCACTGTCCAAGTCGCTATCTATAGTTGTAGATAGCTTATTATCTGAGCCATTTTTTACGGTTTCAGCCAAACGATTCGTACCATTCAATGAAGGATTTAAATCACCATTTTCATCTCTTGTTGTCAAGAGTAAAAATATTTCTTCCAAAGTTGTGTCCGAAATTCCATAGCTGGATATTTCTAGATTCTTTTTATTCCTATCTAAAGAGTTGAAAAAATGCTTGAAATTTGTCTTTTGGGAATAAGGAAGCGTGAAATTCAATGTATTGTTTAATTGACGACTGAGCACAGCGCCAGATATTCTTTTTTGAATAAACTCACATATTCGTTCAGTAGACAAAGCTTTTGATTCCGCTAGCATTTGCTCTTATTATTAAATTAATTTTATTATTTTATTTTAATTTCTGATTGATTTACTTTTACTTTTAGATCCTTTCGATGTTAATGAGGGTGTTAATGAAATTTTGTCAACTGTTAGAATGTAACCGCTGCCGAATTTATTCTTTAAAAATAATGAAGAACCACAGCATTGGAGTTTTCCCTTGAAATAAATATTGATTTAATTTATTAGGGTTTATTTTGAGATGTTTTCTACTTGGTGAATAATGGCAATACGATCACTTAAAACATCAGCTTCTTCAAGATAATGAGTAGTAAGGACAATGGTTCGTCCCGACCGAAATTCTAGGATTATGTCCCAAATTTTCATTCGATTGTATGGATCAACTCCAGAAGTCGGTTCATCTAAGATAACGGTCTTTGAGCCCGATACAAATGCTATGCCAACTTCTAGTCTACGACGTAGACCGCCAGATAAATTTGATGCATATGCATTTAGATAATTTGATAAGCCCATTCTAACCACCATACTTAAATTAAATTTTGCTTAAATTAAAAACTTATTTTAAAGTGAATTAGTTTAATTTATTACTCATCTATTTCTTCTTTTAATTCTTTTCCTTGAAGATTTCCTTTTAAAATTCCATAGAATTCTAAATGTTCTTTTACGGTCATACTAAAAAAATTAGAAACTTTTACTAAATCACTAAAATAAAATTATTTATTTTGAAAAAGTTTTATATAAAAATGACAGGACTAGATCCGTCCATTTGGATAGCTTACAATTCAAACAGCGTATCATGCTGTGGACATATTCCAATATTTTTTTTAATCAAATCGTATTCGTATCGCACATCGTTGCCATTTATTAACGCTGTTCCACTTGTAGGCACATAAATTCCTGTTAATATATTTCTAAAATAACAAAAATAAATTTTTATTCAAAAATAAATTTTTATCAAAAGATTTCTTACATTGTGGTGCTTTTACCAGCACCATTATGTCCAAGCAACGAAGTTATTTGTCCTTCATAAAAATTTAGTGATAAATTATTAACAACCACTTTTTCCTTGAATTTTCGCGTTAATTTTCTTATTGATATTCCAACTGGTATTTTTGTTGGCTCATCTTCTATGTACTTGTCTTTAACTATAAAAATATTTTAAATTTTAAAACATATAACATATATAAACATTAAAGTTAATTTTTTAAATAGTTAAAAATTATTAACATTTCTAAAATACAAAAAATTTACATTTTGAGTTGTCTTTTACCGATCCATCTTTATTGAAAAGTTCTTTTTTGTCTATTTTTTTTTCGAAACAAAATTTGAATAATATTGATGATTTCCAGTATTTTGGCGTAAAAATGAAATACCATGGCTGAGTAGCGCCATAACGACCAGGAAATACTTTTTTAACATACCAACCCAATAGGCCATAAATTATTCCGTCCAATGTTAAAATTAAAATTGAATACCCGAAATTCATTGAGTCATTAGTAATAGGACTTTTCCAAATATCTTCAAACTGAAGACCTTTTCCTTGTTGTTCATACCATGAAATGTATAAAGACGAATATCCAAAACCAGTGGCTGCAAATAAACAAAGAATAAACTTGACTCCAAATGAAATTTCATATTTTAGAGACATGACCAAAATAAATGGTAGATAAGAAATGAAATAAGACAATATTCCAATTAATGAAGCTAAATTAGTCTTGTTAAAAAACGAGGCAACAAAAAAGCTTAACATAATAGCCGAAAATGAGAAAGAAATTAAAGCCAAATAGATAAGACCAAAATTCGATGCTGGATATATCCCGCCATATTTTAAAATAAATGTTAAAAATATGGAAACAATCATTGAGGTCAGATATGTTGTTGAAAACCATGCTAACCAGTTGATACCTGGACGAAGACCCATTGCCCTCATGGTCTGTTAAAAAATTATCTTATTTTATTTTATCAAATAATAAAATATAAATTTTACTTCTTCAACAAATTTTTCTTTGTCTCTAACTAAATTTCGGATTGCTAGACCAATATTTCCACTCCATGTCAAAGTAATAATTATTGGTAAGATAAAATAGTTAACATAAGATGCAGTATTACTTCAAAATTAAAGTTATAAATTAATAAATTAAATTTAAATATGTTTTTTACTCTTCTTTTTTGTATTTTGGATGAGGAAATTGATTCAAATATATTAAGGGTAGATTTTTACTAACTTGATTTGAATTTTTTCTCCCATTCTGTTTTTTTTCCATAATAAATTTTAGTATAGAGCGTTCAACTAAATTTTGAATCTGAATAAATCCTCTCATATATCTAAGGTCCATAAAAAGATTGTCCGCTGGTCCCGGCACCCATAACCACGGTCTAAGAATATAAGTTTCGGGCACATTGTCCGCATTTGTTCGAATTTTTACTGAAAAATTTGGTGGTATTTCTTTATCAGATTCTTGGATGTTTTCAAAGACAAGACCCATCAATAGAGTTCCATTATTAAAATAATTGAACGACTCTCTTTCAAGCTCAGCTTCATTTTCAAACGAAACAAAGCGATCAGTATCAAAGCATGAAAATGCATCTTTCATTGAACTAACTAGACTGCTTGTGTAACTCCAATCGTCACTCATGGCTGTCACATTTTCTAAAGTGACCAAAAACATTTTTATATCACTTAAAGTAAGAGTTGAATCTTGAAGCAGAAAAAGTTGAATAAAATCTTGATAAAATGGATTGTCAAGTAAAATCTTTAAAAAAAATTAATACTAATATATTTAAATGAAATCTTCTTTAAATAGAATATTACAGATAAATTGGCTGTTAATTTTTTTAAATCATCAAATTGATTTAAACCATCTGAGAATGATTTCAATACTCTGTTCAATTGATCAAATTGTAGAAAAGTTTCATTAAACTTAAAATTATAAACAAAATAAAAAAAAATTAAAAAGGTTTAAAAGTATTAAGACGATGAAATAATTTAAACATATTTCTGAATGATTTAAACTTGTAGTAGCTAATAAACTTATATAAAGAATTAAAACGAGTTAAACATACAAAATTATTTGGACTTTAAGCTATTTTTAAAATTAAAAGACAAAAAATCAGAAATTTTACAAAATCAAACTTTATTAAAAATTTAAAGAAATTAGTCACTACTAAAATTTAATTGATAATTGATCAGAATGAAAAAATAGAGTTAACTTGTCAGCTTTTCATTAAAATTTTATGTCCAAGCAGAAATCTGCTCGGTTTTAATTGCTGTATGTAGCAATAAAAGCCATAAATTTGAGGCTTTATCAAAAAAAAAAGAAGCAGACCAAATAAAGCTGATGATTATTTGATGTTTCAAAAAATCACGAATATCGTATATATGATTAATATTAAGAGGAAAATGCAGAAGATTATAAAGAGCTCACATGATATAAATATAGAATATTTCTGATCTTTTTATTAAAATTTGTTTACAATTTTATCTTCAATTAATCACATTTAAAATGTAAGGAATGACCAATAACATTTTAACTTTGGTTATTATATAAGTTTTGACTGAAAAAAATCGATCTTTAAATATGAAAATTTTTGTTAAATTTCAATGATACTCAAAAATTATTCCAGACAGAAAATTTTTTTTGTTTTTTTTATGGTTTAAAAAAATTATTGTTTATTACCTTTTGGATAATTTGATATGTGAGATTCGTTTTAGGTGTATATAATATTTTTCCAAATATTAAAGGAGTGATGAGATTGCCAATGATATAGCCTCCAACATTTCTCATTTCATTATACAAATTTTTGCAATAAGCGCTTTTGAACTGGTATTCATTTTCTAATACCCTTTTAGTTTTATAAATTCTATTTAGACTTTTTTTCAAGCTATCTTTCAGTTCTGTATTTGAATTAGGTTCTTCGTAAGTAATGGGTCTTATAGAATAACCAAAATCTTCCAAGCGCAAATTAAATTTGGGACCACATAGAGCTTTGCCAAATAAATCGGGTAAGTCTAAATTTAAAATTTTTCAAAAAAAACTTAGATAAAATCAATTATTAAATTTACTTGGCATAGATGTATTTGTCGTAAAATCTGAAAATATTTCAAACAAGTCATTCAGTTTGTTCATAGAATTTGAATTCAAAACTTGAGAAGTTGTAAAATTAAGATTGTCAAATATAGAGCTATTTTTTGTCAATTTTTGTAGAATTGATGCATCGTTTTCAAATATCTTGAACATAATAATTGTAAAATTTTTAGATAAATTAAAATAAACAGCTTACCTCTCTCACATTATCAGGAAGGGTAAAATACTTGGTAAATGTCGTGCCTATTTCTGATAGAGAATTGCGATCTGCATTACACAAAAATTTTGACGAAATTTCCCAAAAGTTAGGTATCCTATTTGGATTTGGAATAACAACAAAGTTTTTATTCTTGACCAAAATAAATTCTTTTAAACGATTTGGATCGCAATATATATTATTTGAATTCAAGTAAGCGTCATAAATTTTCTTTTTTATTTATTTAATTATATAAAATAAAATTTGAAATAATGGCAAAATTACTTGAGGGTCATAATATAAAAATGATTCACCTATAGCTTTTGTTTGGCCTTTGGTCAAACCATAATTTTTTCGAAGATAATCTTCTATAGTTGTATAATCCGAGAATACTTTATTTACTTTGACTTAAATAAAATATATTAAAAAAACATTTTAATTCTTTTCAGGTTAAAAGACAAAACCTCCGTTGAAATTTTTGTTGAAAAACTGAACTAAATTGCTCAACGATTCAATTCCCTTTTGAATGTCATACAATAAAGATGAGTAACTGCTCTTAGTAATTATGTCAAAATATTTGCGCCAAAATTTTGTTAATCTTAAAATATGAATTATTTTAAAAAAAAATTTTTAGTTTAAATTTATACGCTTTGTTAGCTTCTTCAATATCATCTTCATAGAATTTTAATGAATCGAGAATACTGAGCATATTGTTTGAGCCCTGTAAGCTATTTAAATCAAGACCATTTTGAAGCTTTTGCAAATTTATCAACGATGAACCCATAGCGTTTAAATCTTCAATCATTGATGGAAATATTTTTATCAAATCTGATAAAAGATCCGGATTTTCCTAAATATTTAGAATTATTTAAATTTTATTTCTATATCTAAAACAGCTAGACAAAAGAGATAAACTAACCAATAAAGTAAGTGATCCAATACTACTACTAGAATCAGTTTGAAAAAATTCGCTAACCCATTTTAAAACTTTAGCCAAATCAGCAATTTTATTCAATTGAGTGCTCAAAATGGTTATAGTGTCTGTGTTTGACGATGCTACGTCGAAAATGACTTGAAAATTTTTTAAAATTCTAAAAAACAATTTAGCTAATTCATTTATCTTGGTTAATTAAAAGTTTATAAATTACGTTTCATATGGTAGAAAAATTGAATTTTTAAAACAATTTAATTTTTTTACGATTATACCAGATGTGTCTTTTTTCAATTCTTGTTCTAATTGCAATGATTTTGAATAAATTGTATCAATTTTCATGCAGTTTAATTTCGGATTAGGCCCAAGACTATTTACAGTTTGTTGGTTTAGTATTAATTGTTTAATCTTAAGTTAAATTAATAAATAATATATTTTTTCTATAAAATTTATACTTTTGCTGCAGTGTCTAATAAATTTAGTCGCTTGGTCAAACCAAAATAGTCCATGAATATGTCATTTGAGCATTTGAAAACAACACCATCATCTTGAACAAGTTGTAAAGTTGTATTTACAGCTAAATAAGCAATATCTATTATTAGAGATATTGAACTAATTGAATTTCTCATTTCTTTTAGATCTGGTTGCACAGCTCCCCAAACATTAAAACCATGACATGCCAACACAAGTCTTAAATAGATAAAATAGTTTTAATTGTAAAAAAGCTTATTATTGTAGTAATAATCTTAAGGTGAAAAGAAAATTAATTTAATATTTAAAAAAAATGAATATTCGAGAAGACTAAGCAATTTTTTCAAATTTTCTAAAAAATTTTTACTTTCCAACAACATCAGGATTAGCAATAGTTTCTATATTGGCTGAAAGAACCGACTGTATAATTTTTGAATCAACTGGTTTTATCAATTTTATATTTGTTAATATTTGAATAATGTTTAAAGTCTGCTCTCTAATTTCGCCTACAAATTCTGACCATTCATACAATACAGTTTCTGGTTTCGTAGACTAAAATATTACAACAATCAATAATAATAATTAGTTTATCAATAAGTTACCGAAGTGATTGGAATTTTGAAATTTATAAAAGTTTGAACAATATCTGCAATTTGTGGTGTACTAGATAAAGCACCGATAACTACTTGTTTGTCTATTCCAGGAAATAACTGTTCAATTGGTAAAAATGATAATAAGGGAGCTAATGAAGCTGCTGAGCCCGGAGAATTAATTAAATCTAAAATTGAGAAAGAACTAGAACCAGATGAAGCTCCTAAAAAATAAAAATTTAAATTTGAATTTTTTTTTTTATTAAAAACCTGAAGGTATTCCTTGACGTGCAGTTAAAGCTTCAAATACCCTAAGACTAGGTTCAGGTTTGTTGGCGAAAAGACTAAGTAAAGAAGATAAATCAAATCCATTCTCAAGTGATCTTTTTGACACATTGTAAATTTCGCTATTTAACCTGCCTCCTTGAAATGCCTGCACAATACTCGACGTTTCAATTGTTGGTAACAAAACAGGCACAAGTGTATCAATATAGAGCCATTCTCTTATTGTCAGAAAATTTGGTGCAAATGTTTGAATTAATTTTTTTGTAAGATAATAAAAACTAACCGAAAAAAAATTAAAATGTTTTAAAAATAATTTTCAAAAATACTAACTTTTTTAGATTAAGTTTTGAAGTGTCGCGGAGAAAATCTTCAACAAATTCAAATGCAGCATTGAGAGTATTAAATGCATACATCAAACCCTCAGCATCTACAGGATTTATTTGATTAAAATTTAAACTTGCTATTTTTGATGACAACTTTAAAAATTCGTCAAGCTCATCCTCAGGAAGTTTATATTTTACATCATTAAAAAGCTTTTTTTACAAGTTAAACAATTAAAGAAAATAATTTAACTAAATATTCTACTTTAAGAAAATCAAATTGTGATAAAATTATATCAGCAGTCTGTTTAACCGGTGCGTAGTTCATTTCCGAACAATATTTATCCAAATTGTACTCTAAATTAGATTGAATATCTCTAGGAAAATCACTGGCAAGTAGCGATGTAATTTTTGGACTGTAGCAAAAAGCTTCATAGGAGTTTGTTTCCAGTTTAAACAAAAATTGAATTGACTTGAAAAAAAATCAAAAACTGAAATCATATTTAAAAAAAATACCTTTTGAAAATTTATGTTAGCCCGTTGAAGTTCATAACTAGACATATATGCATTTGAATCAAGTTTCATTTGATAAAAATCAATCACTCCAGTGCCAAACATCGATCTTATAGTAAATAATCTATTCATTTTGCTCAAAAGCTTATTAACTGAAATAGTGAAATCCAAAATTATTTCAAATTGTTTAAATTCATTAATTGTGTCAAACACAGGCGCAAAATCTTCTGTCACTTTTTTGGCACTTAGAAAAAAAATTTATTTTTAATATATTTTTTGCAAGTTTTTTAGAACATTCAAAATTAAATTTTAAATTCTTTTAAAATTTTTTTTTAAATTAAAAATTTTCATATTTCTTTTTTTATCTTGACAAATTCAAGATTTAAAAATTTATAGACTTATTTTTCAACTTTGGTGAAAGTTTTTTTAATTTTGAATGATTTATAAGATTAATACAAAGACATACAATAAAATTTGTTCATTATATTTTTCAATGAAATCCAAAAGCTTCAAGCCACTTTGAATAGTTGTCTTTATTTGCTCTAAGTCTGAAAATTTTCCAAAGAGGCTCAAATCTTGACCAAACGATTGACCAGATGTAAAATATCTTGTTAGGTAATAAATTGTCTCATTAAATTTTGAACTTGTGAAAAAATCAATAATGGAATCACTCTTTAAAGAAAATAATTATTTAAAATAAATAATTAATAAAAAGTTATCTTACATAGTTAGATAAAAATGAAACATTAATTTGTTTGGATAGCATGTCTGCATCGTTAATGAGCTTTCGTTTAGGTAGTTTACAGATTAAATTTGCAAGATTATAATTCGAATTTTCTTCTTTGCTTAAATTTTTCAATACTTGAGCTGACTCTATGTCCAAATAAATAGGATCCTGATAAAAATAATCGTTCGCTTTTATATAATTCATAGCTATAATTGGATCACAAAGATTCTTTTCTTTGATACTACTTGAAAAATTTAAAAACTTGTATATCTAAATTTTATTATTAGAAATTAAATAGTAATAATATTTCATAAAATAATCTTGCCTCAATTATCTTTATTTTGGAATTCAAAAATGAGTCGCTTATTTCATCACTTAGTCCATACTTGAATAGAACTTTTTTAAATTCTCTTGTATCGTTTAAGAAATCATTTATCGATATTGAACCATCTATGTACATAACAATTAAAATTCATTCATAAATATTTTACCAAAATTACTTTGGATTTTAAGAACAATAGGCTCATTTCTTAAATCGTCTACATCATATAAAGCATTTTTTAAATTTTCCAATAACACTGCCACATTTTCATAGCTATTATCATTACTAATAACTATTTCATACAAGGGAGCAATACTATATTTTAAATTTTTAATTAAGATTATTAATTATTAATTTTAAAATTTTTAGAATATCGCTATTACGAGTTGTTTAAGGGTTGAGCTGCATTTAGACGTGAATTTTCAAAGCACTTATGGTCTAGCATACAAACAAAACTTTTCATAAAAGACAAAAAGTCCCCATTCGGAAGCTCTAATGGCTCGTAATAACCTTCAATTGATTGATTAGAATTAATTTTTAAAAGTATTTTTAAACATACAAGGCCCTTTAATTGAAGGCGGACTTGTTTGTTTGATTGATGCCACTATTAGTAGTATAATAATAGGCCAAATAAACTCTACCACAATTGTCACCTTTAGATAAACCATTAAAAAATATATTTATCAATAAATTCAATTTACCGGCTGTCTTCTTCGTAATAGGATATTTTTTTTTACTAGTAACCATAGTTGGGTCCATAAAGTCATATTTGAACAAGAAAAAATTTTAAAATATTCACTCGATGACTATTTTTTTAATCGAAAACTTTATTTTTAATTAAATAAATTAGATAAGATATTTTTGCCAAAAAAAGTAAAGACTGAAAATATTTGTGACTAAATAATTATGAAATCTTATTCGAGTTATGAATTTAAACCGTGGGTTTTTATTATCTTTATTAAGAATTATTCAAAAAAGAAAAGTTTATTGATTTAAATTAGAAAATATACTTATGTCTTTATTTCAAATAAAAGGCAATTTGAAAATGAGACTTAAAATGACACCTATTATTGAACAGGTGAATACCTAGTGTATCTAATACATAATTCATCTTTCAAAGATCCAAATTAATAAAAAATAAAGAAATACTTTAAAATCATAGAATAGAATTTCAAATTTTTTCAAGTTTGAATAGCCAAGTAAAAATTTTATTTTAAATTGAATACATATTTACTTGTTTAATTAATAAAACTACCCAATAGACAATTATTAGCTCATTTATGTAAGATATCAAACAATAAATTCTTAATTAAAAAAAAAACTTGAGACTAATTAAAATTTCGAATATTTAATGTTATTTTTTTAATTTAAATTTGAATTTTTATTTTTGGTTAGTGATCGGCTTTTATATGAGGATCATGACGAACTTTTCTATTTATTTTTGCTTTAATTTGTTTAAACAAGGAAACGAGTATCAATGGTTTGAAAGGAAATAAATTCTGACTTTGAAATTGATAATCAAAACGCGAGATTTGATATGTGTGGTTAATCTTGGTATTCACCCTTTGATAAAAATATGATTTAATAAATAATTTACGAAAATCATGCCTAAATGTAATAATAGATAGAGAAAACAATGAAGGGTTTGAGTTTCAATTTTTATTGAATTTAATTAAAATTTTAGACTCAAAATTATTTTTGAATTGAAGACATGCTTTAAAATTTGTCACAATTATTTTTTAATTTAAAGATTAACCTGATTTTTTGGGTAAATATGTATCGAATAGTTACATTTGGAGTTTTGAATTTTGATATTTTAAGAGCAGCAAGTTTAAAGCCACAAGCTGTCTAAAAATTATCAGTGTAATTTTAGCTTAATATAATCCATAATTTGATAAGTATTAATGGGCATTTAGATTTAAATCAAGTAAACACTAAATAAACTTTTTGATGTGTTTGCTTTAGACAAATAATGTGAAAAAAACTTCATTTGAATACAAATCAAAATTTGAAAAGCTTTTTTGTTAATTCAACAAGGTTAAAGAAATTTTTGCAAAATATATTAAATACTCAATTTGTGTTGCAAACTGTTTTTATTTTGCTGTTCTGTCCCAAAACAAATAATTATTTGAGAATTGTATTTATTATCAAAATCAGAGTTGTTTAAAAGTCGCAAGTCTCAAGTCAAGTCCAAGTCCGGAATTTTTTTTTTTTTTTTAAATTCCGAGCCAAAGGCTTTAATTTTTATTAATAAATATTTAATGTATAAATTTTTTATGTTTGAAAAAAATTCCTCTCAATATTTATTTAGATTTTGTTTTTGACAGTAGTTAAAATAAATATCCAATTAAAGATATACAGATAATATTCTAAAAAAAAAAAAGGATAATTAAAAAAATTGAAAAAAAATATTTTTCCGGTCCAGACTTGGACTTTTTTTTGGGACTTTTAAACAACTCTGATCAAAATTTTTATAAAATAAATTTAAAAAGTAAATATTTAGTTTAAAAAAATTCCAAAATATTTAGTTAATTAAAAATGAATCAAATAAATTTTTATTTTAATTATTTATTTAAATTTAATTTAAAAGTAATAAATAACCAAGTTATTTAATTTTTAAAATTGAAACCGACTTTATTTGATTTAGAAAATAATGCTTTAAAATTTTTATCTATATCTTTTATTAGAATATTAGACAATTTCTTAAATTACCAGAAGCATGTTTTTTCAAATCTAAAACAACAACTAGAACTCACTTTATGCAAAAATTACTCATGGTCCTAGAAATCTTGAATTACATTTAATATTAATGTTACAAGTAGTAGTACCAGTGGTTTAAACTGTAGCTTAGAGGTAATCTAAATATCTCTCAAAGAGGAGTAGCAGTTGCTTCTTTTTGTTTATCATCAAGCTTCACTTTGAAGCTATAAAGCTTTTTTATTACATCTCCCAGGAGTTTATTTCATTCATTTAGTGTTGTTAATCGACTCTAATCGATTGATAAAATTCAAAAATAGATTTCTAAAAAATTTAAAATTAGTGAAAATGACTTGCAGCTTGTCTGTTGGTAATTTTCAATTCAAATTTCTTTTATAATAAATCATGTTTTTAATAAATGAAAAAAAAGTTTATTCTAACATTAAAGAAATTTGTTATCACTAATTTTAATTTTTTTAGTAATTTTTCTCTAGCCGATAATCAACTAAATATAATAAACGTCAATTTTTGAATCGATTATTTATAATCGATTGCAAATATTACATTTATTCACGACTCTATTTCATCCTGTATGTATGTAAATACCAAAATCCCTCGACTTTTGACTCACTCAGAGGTTTCAAACCAATCTTATAATCTAATCCTGGATTTTTGTTACCAATATGAGCAACTTTGCATTTATCTTCATTTAGCTGAGTCGACCACTCTTTTGACAATTTACATACTTTTTCTATCCTGATTTGAGCTTTTAAATCGAATTGAAATTATTAATCGATGTTAAAAATCCTCTTGTAATCAGTATAAGATTAACAGTTTTTTTTTCCTGATTCGCTTCTTGTGGAGCATAGGGTCATTACTTTTGCGTCGATCTTTTGTCTTCATCCCTGCTTTTCCAAATGTCTTTCCCATTTCGGTGAGCTCTTTCATGATTGTTAACCTCCATATTACTGCTGATCGTCCTACCGTGAGTTGTCCATTGAAGACTCTTTTTGTTTTTATCATTCTAGGAACATGTCCTAGTCATCGCAAATCTTGCTGAAGAGCTCTTGTAATATACCTATTGTGATCCGTAAGAATTTCAGTATCTATCTCGAGGTCATTGCAAGCTGATTTAGGTTATAGACACTAATGAGGTTCTGGTCTATTTAGAACCTTTCTAAAGTGCGCAACCCATCTTTTGTTTCTGCTCTCTTTCAGTTATTAGTATACGACCTACTATAATGTTGTAATGTGGATATTTTTTTTTAATTTTAAATTGAGTAAATCATCTAAAATTAGTTACTGATCTAATTTAAAAAAATACTGATAATATTAAAATTATTTACTAATTTATTTAAATATCATTATATATTAAATACTGATCAAAATAATAAAAAAATACTGATTAAAATATTTATTTTTCTTATCAATTAATATAAAGTCAAATTAGTTTTTAAAGATAGACTCCAAAACTTATACATGATGATAATTCTGGACGACAATAATTAAAACATAATTTCAATTCAAGAACTGATTTCTTTGTAATTTTGAATTTCTTTATTTCATTTAATTATCTTCCGTATTGTCTTGAGTGCCAATTAAAGCAGTAAAATTTTGAAATATTTTTATTTTCTTAGATAATATAAAAATATATAATTTTTTTCTAAATTTTTGTCTTACTTTCTTAATTTAATTTGTAAATTAGTAAGTGATTTTAGATATTTTTTAATCAGAATATGTTTATAGGCTTTATTTTAGTAATTTGATAACAAAACAATTTAAAGAACTAAAAAAACTAATTATTGTTTGATTTAGAATAGGAAAAATAAATAATCTTCCTTTTAAATAGCATATTAAAATTATAAATACAATTTGTTTTTGAGAGATTCTATTGGAAAAATAATTTCTAGTTGTTAATTGATATTAACTGGAAGATTTTTTTTAAGAAATCCTGGATAAAATGGTTTGTTTATTAAATAAAATAGCCATTTTTGGTAAAAAAATTAAGATTGTATGTTAAGTTGTAGAAAATACTAATATATATTTAAACTTATGGGTACTTGTAAGAAGAATCGATATTCTTGCAGTTTCTTGTATTTAAAAAAAGATAAACGAATAAATTGAATTTATTTTGAGATATAAATTCTTTTTTATATTTTGATTTTAGAAAAATTTTTCTATAGAATTTGTTTTCAGTTTAAATCATCTATCTTATTAAAAAAATTTAGATTTGAATTCTAAGGGTAGTAAAAATGTACGCAAATTTGAATGATCCGGAAATAGTCGAATCATTAAAATATTTGGTTGTCCCGCAAGCAGACAAAATTAAAGCTCAATCTCAGCCATTTGATGGCAAAAAGAATTTTTGGATTGCTGATAAAACAGAAGGTTTTGTTGCCTGTGAAGTAGAGAGTGAAAATGATAATCAAGTAACTGTCAGGACAAGCAAAGGTGAATCTGTTACCGTAAAGAGAGATGATTTACAGCAAATGAATCCTCCGAAATTTGAAAAATGTGAAGACATGGCTGATTTGACTTATCTGAATGATGCTTCTATTTTACATAATTTGAGAACTCGTTACATGAGCTGGCTTATTTATGTAAGAAAAAAATATTTTTTTCATAAAATAATTTTCAAAATTTATCAAAGACTTATTCTGGATTGTTTTGTGTTGCAATCAATCCATACAAGCGTTTACCTGTGTATACCATGAAAATGGTTGACTTATACCGAGGAAAAAAGAAAAATGAAGTACCTCCACATTTATACTCAATTGCAGACAATGCTTATGCCAATATGTTGAGAGATAGAGAAAACCAGTCTATGTTAATCACGTAAAAATAACTTAAAAATTTTGATTATTAAAAAATATTGATCTAACATTTAAAAAAAGCGGTGAATCAGGAGCTGGTAAAACTGAGAATACCAAGAAGGTCATTCAGTATTTTGCTTTTGTTGCCTGCACTGGCTCTGCGGCAAAAAAAGATGAAGGAGTATAAAATTATTTTTTTAATGTGATAAATTAATCTAAAATTGATAAAACTTAGAAAAAAGAGGCTAATTTGGAAGACCAAATTGTATCAGCTAATCCAGTATTGGAAGCTTATGGTAATGCCAAAACAACTCGTAATAACAACTCTTCTCGTTTTGTAAGTTTTCCTTTTTAAATAAATTTGATTTAATAATAAAAGAATTAAAAAGGGTAAATTTATTCGTATTCACTTTGGTCCAACTGGTAAAATTGCTGGTGCCGATATTGAGTCTTATTTGCTTGAAAAGTCAAGAGTTACTTTTCAACAACCAGCTGAGAGAAATTATCACATTTTCTATCAACTTTTGGCTCAAGAATATCCAAAATACCATCGTAACAATTTTTTAATTATTAAATTTCTAACTTATTTATTTTTTATTATAAAGAGGAATTGTTGGTTGAACCGGATCCATCAAAATATTTTTTCGTTGCACAGGGTATGCTGACTATCGATAATGTAGATGATGCTGAAGAAATGAAATTGACTGATGAAGCCTTTGATATTTTGAATTTTAGCCAACAAGAAAAGCTGGATTTGTTTAAGGCAACTGGTGCTATCATGCACTGGGGTAATTCAAAATGGAAGCAAAGACCAAGAGAGGAACAAGCTGAAACTGATGGTACTGAAGAGTGTGAAAAGGTCGCTCATTTATTAGGAGTTGAATCAGCTGATTTGATTAAGGGTCTATTGAAACCAAGAATCAAAGTAGGAAATGAATATGTAAACAAAGGTCAAAATAAAGATCAAGTTTGTAATTCAATTGGTGCTTTATCTAAATCTATCTATTCGCGTCTTTTCCAATGGCTTGTGGATAGAGTAAATAACACTTTGGATGTAAAAACTAAACGACAATACTTTATTGGTGTATTGGATATTGCAGGTTTTGAAATATTTGATTTCAATGGTTTTGAACAATTGTGCATTAATTACACAAATGAAAGATTACAACAATTTTT
>VANL01000883.1:0-21216 GCA_006352455.1 Brachionus sp. 'Tiscar'
AATAACTGATTTAGTTCGTCAATCGTCAAAATAGGTCTATTCTTTAGGCTTATTGATTGTTGAATCAAATTATCAATATCTTTTTCGCAATCTTCATATTTGTCCTCATAATAAAGATGCCATTTGAACATATAAAATGAATTGTCAAAAAGATACGCACTTAATGATGTATATGAGGATATGGAATCTGATTTGATTTCCCAACTTTCCGATGAAAATATTTGAAGCTTAAATAAAAATTAGCCCATTTATTTAATCTAATAATAAATCTAAGTTACTAATTTAAAATTTTGGCTATAGTTATAAATGGCAAGTACCCATTCACACAACAAAGAAGCTGCAAAATTTATTTCACCAATGTATGTAGGGTTAAAATTTTCCATTTGAACATATTCTTTAAGATGCTTTAATTTATAGTCATTGACTGTGTTTAAATCGAAATTTTTTAGCTGACTCATAAATTCATTTGAATTGATCAGTTTGGCAAAATTTTGATAATTTGCCGTTTTTGCAAACAACAAGCAAATTGCTTCTCCAACTGCTTGAACGGCAGCTGGAGGTGCGGTAAAACCTTTCATACTTGCTAATCTTTTTCGATTCAGTTTAATTAAACAATATTCTATTTTTTTCAAATTTTCTTCCAAACATTTTAAAATATTTTCATCTTTAGGTCGAATTTTTGTGTATGTAAAACGATCAGGTGCATCAGTATTTTGATCTGGATCAATCATGGCAAAGTTTAATATATTTAACACAAAATCTATTTGTTCTTTTAAATTTAATTGATTTGCAAGCTCAATTTTTAGATTTATATTCAAATCTGCTAAATACCTTTGTATAATAAAAAAAATAAGTCATTAAATAAAAAAATGATAGATTTCATATTATTTTTTTTAAGCTGTGATATTTTTGGTGAATAAGTCCGTGAATGATTTTAAATATTTTTTTCTTAATTAAAAATTTTTCTGATTTTTTGTTATAAATAAACATTTCCGATTTAAATAATTAAATTTTAATTTTTTTACTTTTGATAAGTTTCAAAATTCTTTGTTATCTTTTTTTGAATATTATTTAGGCTTTTTTGCAATTTTTTTTGCAAATTTTCAATTGAATTTTGTTTATTTTGGCCAATACCAAGCACAAGAATCCCACAAGGTATAATATTCTTTGCCATGATCATCAGCAAACGTGTTAAAATAGATTCAATAACATCTTCTTCACTTTGATTGGCATCATAGCTCAATACAACTAAATTTCTCTCAGTTATGAAAAGTTCGGAAATAGACTGAAATAAACTGATTTAAAAAATTTATAACTATTTAAAAAATTGTTTACTTCGCAACATTCATAGATATTTAAAAATTTGTTTTTTGAGTTCTTTATTCTAGAATATCTGAAAAAATTCTGTGAAGGAATATTAACCAGTGATTTTTCCATTTTGTCAATTAAATTTGGACTAAAGTTATCTGAATTGATGAAAACACATTTAGCATTTGTGTAGAGATAGTCTAATTTTGATAAGTTTGAGAATTTTTCTGTAAATTTTTAATATTTTCTTACCTTTAATTAACACTTGTTGAGGGTTATAACTTAAAGAGACCATTAAACTAGAAGAGATCCTTGGACAGCATGACAAGGAATTATTTAACTAAGAAAAATAAACTTTATTATTTAATTTTAGGTAAAAAAATACTTTTTCTGATGGCACAGTTAATAAACTCATATCATGAATTTTATTTAAGTAATGCAAAGACCAAATTGTTATGTTTGCACATCCATTAAGTACTACCTTAGCTGGTTTTTTTGCTTTGGTATACTCATTTTTATTACATGATTGGTATAAATTCCAAAAATTTAAGTCGGTCACATTTTTAATGCTAGATAAATCTAATTTTCCATTTTTAAAATAATCAGGTTCGTTCAATGAATCAATGTCAACAAGAATTTTGCCGAAAAATATATCATCAATTTTTTTTTCAGTTATCACCTCTCTATAAAGTATTTGTTCTGTATAAGCATCATTTGCTAAAACAGATTCTTCTGTTGAGGAGATATTTTCAGTGCTATTTTTCATTTTTCAATTTTAAAAATAATTTTTTTAAAAACATAATTTAAATATTTCTTGTTTCCTTGACGATAAAAGAAATAACAAAAAAAAATTAACAAGGATTTATCTCAAAAATATTATTTTTTTATCTTCAAATACCCCATTAGGCTAAAACGATCACTTCATCGATATGATGCAAGAAGTATGTTTTAAGATTAAAATCAAAAAGTTTTCATTATTTTCTTTTAGAGCAATTTGCTTAATTCTTGTAACATCTAATCAATTATGAAAAAAATTTTAAAGATTTAATGAACAAAATTCACAAAATTCACATCGTGGCATTTTATTAGATACAGTCAACTCTCGATTATTCGGACAATTCGGGATTCGGATAAATTTTTTTGGTCCCTACGCCCAAATGAATTTTTTCAGTGTAAAATTACTTCTTTAACTCGAAATTTTATTCCGGTTTATTTCGCTTTTCGGACAAAAAAAAAGAAAATAATTATATATTTTTACATAAAAATATTAATTTTTAATTCGTAGTTTTTTATTAAGCGTGACTTTTATAATTATTTAATTTTTTTTTTTCAATTTGAAAAATGAACATTAAGCCGAAAAATTTAAAAATGAACTTAAGATGTTAATGATTCAGTTATTTATTGAAAAATCAAAAAATTTAGATAGACTCAGATATTGATTTAATATCAAAAAGCAGATTATCCGAATTAAATTTTTCTAAATTAAATCAATTATTAATTTCTTCTTACTAGGTTAAAAATTTATTTTTACTCCAAAAATTTTTATGTTAAAATTTTAAATAAAATTCTATATATGAGCTTTATAAAATAATATTTCACTTATCCGGATATTTTTAACTACAACTTCTATAAAATAGTTTTTTTTTTTTCCCCATATAAAAGATAGGAAAGGGTTTTTTCGATTCTCCATGTTAAAGGATTTGTATATGAGGTTGACCAATAATAGAGAAATTATTGAAAATTGTGATCAAAAAAAAATTTTGGTGATCAATTTTTGATCACATAAAATTTTATTTGTTGAAATGATTAATGAGTATGGGACTTGTTTATTTAAAAAAAAATAATTGATGTGACCTTCACTTTTTTTTATATTTTATTATCTTCTTTACATTTTATTTTACCCCGTTCTTTTTTATTATTTAGACTTATTTATCCTTTTTTCTTTTTATTTATTTTTTATTTTATTTTATCTTATTTAACTTTATTTTTTTAAATATTTTTATTCTGAAGGAACAATAGCTCGGTACAGATGAACAAATAAATAAATAAATAACATTAGTTCCTTAAAATGCTTTAAAATTTTTTTGGATCTGGACGAAGCATCATTACTTGCTCGTTCTTGCTATACCCACTAATCATTCCAAATAATTAAATTCAATTAAAATTAGTTTGTCTAAAATAGACAAACTTAAATTATTTTTTTATCTTAAATAATAATAAATTTTTACATCATACTTGAAAACAAATTACATTAAAAATAAAAGCACTTTTTGACAAAAAAGAGAACCAACAAAAAAAAAAAGTTGAAAAGAAAAAAAATTATTTAGGCTTTCGAGCCGGTTCAGTGGCAGTTGGCGGAGGCGGCCGACCTTCCTCTTCCAATTTCTTCATATAATACATAAGAATGCTCTTTCTGTGATCAGGTGCACACTCGAGCACAATCCAACTCTTGTCCTTGCTCAAAAAGTCCTCAATTTCCTTCATGTGACTAGGTGCCTCTTTCAGCAAATTTAACAAAAAAATTATTATTTTTTTGAGTTTTTTCTAGAACAAAAATTTTCCAAATTAAGAATCAAATTATAATTATGCATTAATGAAAATCAAAGGAATAAAAAATTTAGTTTTTAAAAATGTTTATTTTAATACTTAATTTTGGACTTTAAGACAGTCCAGCTTTCGTATCTTTACTTAACCTAATTGAAATGTAAATTAATCTCAATTGAGAAAAATATTCGACCATTGTAAAAATTATTTCTTGTAAAATCCTTGAATTTTTTCCAAACAAAGTACGCATATTACCCTCTAAAATAGTATGGGACAAATTATTATTAATATTTAGGCTGCCAAAATAGTATCTTCTGAAAAGATTTAAATAAATTTTTTACAGAAAAATTAAATCAAAAAACCTTGAGTACTACATTATTCCTTTTTAAATTTTATTTTAGATAAAATTTATTTTGACTATTTTTAAAGTATATTTATTTTCTTTTCTTAAAGTTATTTCATGCTATGTTTTGTCTCATCACGGGCTAAAAAGTTCTTATCATAATTTCAAAGAAAAATTTTAAAATTAAATAAATTTCCGAACTAATTTTAAATAACAATAATTTGCCTTATGAACTTGTGTAAAATTAAGTTTGTTTTGAAAATAATTATAATAATATAATATTTCTAAATGTGAATATATAGAAAATTATTTTTAAAATTTTGCAAATTTTCATAATTTTAATTTTTATTATTTAGAAAATAAAAAGTCTTGGTCGCTAGCCTGTACAATAATTTTTGAAGCATTTTTAATTAAAATTTCGGAAATTTTATATTATCTAGATTTTGAAGAAAATGGATGATAGAGCTGAAATTAATATAAGACTCCAATTTGAAGAATTCAAGTTCTCATTCGAGAAATCAAAAAAAGTCGTATCGATAAAAAATGACAGAAATTTAAAAAGACAAATATCACAAAAACTTGGCCTTGAAGACATTTCATTTAAATATGAATTTCATCCAAATTTTCAACATAATGAATTGATTGGTGATTGGATCAAAAAAGAGAAGAATCCCAAAGTAGAAGTTATTGTCAAGTCGAAATCCCAATCAAACTCATCTCAAGCAATAGGTATATTGGGACTTAATTTTGGCTCATTAGATGAAATAGAAAAATCTCGCCATGAGTCACTTGTCAGGCAGCTAAAATTAATTGAAGAGAAACATGATTTAAAATTGACAGAAATAAATAAGGAGAACCAAATAAAATTCAGAGAACTAAAAGAAGCTAACCAGCTAATTACAGAGAAACTTGACCAGCTAATTGGCGAACAAAATTTACATCCATTGATAGATTTTGTTTCAAAATTTCGCCTAAAAATTTTAAATCAATTGGTAATCGAAGAAAAGATTCCGTCAAGCATCAACAATTGGAAATCAATGTACGATTATTTAAAAGAAAAAAACACCCGAAAAGAACTTTGGTCAATAATTGATGAGCAGGCCGAAAAACTAGGACTCGATTATGAAGATTGGTTCAAGCTGAGAGACTTAAGCAATGATATAAATTGTTTCAAACATCCTAATCCAAGACTTGATAAAAAAGTTGCTTACGAAAAAATCAATAGTTTAAAGTCAACTCGATATGACAATTATCAAGCTCCATTCAAAAATTTAATCGATTTATTTGAGAAAAATAATTGGTCATAATTTAGTTTAAAATTTAAAAAAATAAATTTTTCATACTTTTATTTATTCACTTGACTTCGTGTTTAAAGAATTTAAATATCGTTTTTTCATTTAAATTTTAAATAAATAGATCTAAATTTAATAAAATAAATAAATACTCTTAAATAAAATAAAATTAAATTTTTTTTCTATAAAAAAATATTAGCCAAAAATAAAAACTCAATTTTTTTATTGAAAAATGGCGGTTTGGACTAAAATTTATGTATAATGATCCTGACACCAGACTTTTTTAGACTTTTGTAGATCAATTTTAAAGTCATTTAGAAGTCAAGTCAGCACTTTTGAGTTTTATTATTTACATCTATAACTATTAAAATTAATATTATTTATTAAATGGTATGCGAAAGATAGATTTAAAACTTTAGAATTAAAACCTTATTAGAAAAAATTAAAATTTATTTAAAATTAAATATAAATTATTATTCACACTGTCAAAGACTATTTAAAATATGTGAAGTTTTTTCAAAGTGATGAAAGTTGATTTTAAGTTAAATTTTAATTTTAAGTTAAGCTTCTAGTGTTAAAATTTTTAACTTACGATTTTTGGCGGCTAAAATCAAAGTCAATTTTTGTTATTTGAGCATAATATTAATGAACAATAAACGTCAATAGTATTCAAGAGAGATTGTTTTCTTGTCACTTCCCAAGACGGATTTGTAAATACATGGACACGGCCTGGAAAGGTAGATTTTAAAAAAATTAATTTTTTTTTAAAGATTTTTTTTAAGAGTGTAAATTCGAATCACTTTTCCAAAGTTTTGGACGATACCACTACCACTTCTCTGTGACAAACAGGGCGCTCAAGCTAATTGGGCCTTATTTGTTTAAATTTTTTAGCTCAGTTATTTCAATTATCTAAGGATAATTTCAAAAGATTTAAAAAAGTGGCTAATAAAATTTTTAATCTTTTTTTTGAGAATTTAATTATGTGCCTATTTTTTGTTTTAATTGAACTATAAGATCGAAAATCAGAATTTTTTCTTTATAAATGTTTTTTTTATTTAGATATAATAAATGAAAAAAATTAAATTATTTGTCTTTTTGCGCAAAAAAAAGCCAATTTACTGGAATATTTTTTCGTAAATAGCATTAATATTTTTTCGTTTTTGACACATAAACATATCAAACATAATTTTCAAATAAAAAATCTCTATTTTTTTTGTACATTTGGCTGAAAAGAAAGCCTATATTTAACCATTCCAAACTGATTTATTCGGTCCATTCTTTACTTTTAATTAAAATAAAAATTAATTAAATATTTTTTAATATTTTATGTAATTTTTGACTTAAATTGAAAAAATTTAAAAATATGATTTATATCTGCTTGCTAACACTTAAATAATAATTTCCAAAATTATTGTTTTTAAAATGATGTTTATTCATTCTACCCATAAGATATTATTTTTCATAAAATAGATGAAATTTTGAATTCAAGATTATAAAAACAAGTCCCAAAAGGTAGAATTTATAAGACTTAAGGAAATTTTTGAAAAAACTGCTCGAAAGTAAATGATGCTTTATCCTTTTTTTTTGGAGCTGGATAAAGCATCATTTCTCGCTTGGTCTAGCTTCAAACACTAATTATTCTAAATAATTAAATTCAATTAAAATTAGCTTTTCAAAATTAGACAAACTCAAATTATTTTTTTATTTTAATTTTCGAAAAAAAAAATAATAATAAATTTATGTGACTAGGTGCCTCTTTCAGCATGGCCAAACTCTTGTGGCTTATCATCTTAGCCTGTAGCAACAACTCCTTGAAGTCCTGTACCACTTGGTCAAACTTTTCTCTTTGATAATTCTCAAACTCTTTTTCGAATCGGAAATTCTCCGATTTCTTTTTCGAACCTTTGGTCCGATTTGAGCATTTTTTTCACCTCTTTCCACTCTGACTTTTTCAATTCGATGCCAGGCATGTCATCCAGGATCTTGAAGAACAAGTCGCGCTGCTTCGCCCTAAATTTGCTCATGTGCTCCTCGAACAGCTCTTTCTTGGCCTCTTTGTCCAGTATTTTGCAGTAGGACCATCGCGGGTCTTTCTTGAGGATTTTTTTCGCCTCCTTTCAGCTCAAGTCGGCACCTACAACGGGCCTGATCAAATCGATGAGCAAAGCCCTGAAGTTCTCGATGGCCTCGTCTTTTTTGAGCGAGTCGCGCTCTTTCTCCCTCTCTGTCTCATACTTGGACAATTGCTGCATAACTTCTTTGTTTCGCTCGCGCAACGAAGCCTCCTCCCTTTCTTTTTTCTCCTTTTGGTGCCTCTTATCATCATTGGACTCGTCGCCGGCCTCCAAATGGCGACACAAGTCCCGGAACAAGTCCTCTCTTTTCGAGCTGCTCTCAACTGCCTTGTACCTCTGGTCACCGTTTATCAGCTTCTTGGTCTCTTTCCAGCTTGAATTACGGTTTAACTTTTGCTCTTTGAGCAATTGGATAAAGTTACGCTTCAGCTTGTCCCAGTCTTTAGTGTCTTTGCGGCGCGAATCGGCCACAAACTCGTTGAACAGTGACTCGCGCTCTTTCATTTTTTCCACTGCCTTAAACCTTTCATCGCGCATGTACTTGACCGAAAAGTCATTGAACGACATGGCATGGTGGTCCAGCTTGGCTTCTCTCAGCAAATCTTTGAATTGTTCTCTCTTTTGCGTATCAAAATAATCGCGCATAAAGGAAAAAAACTAATTTATTTTAATTTATGGGAATGAGGTCTATTATAAATTGTTTTTAAAATATTTTAATGTTAAAAAATTTATTATCAAAATACTTCAATGGTAAAATGTTAAAAATGAAATAAAAATTGGGACTCCCAGGTAGTGTTATCAACTGATAAAAAATAATCTTTTATAAATTACTGACCAACCGATTATGTTATCGGAGTGATAACTAATTTTTTTTATCAGTAATTAATATTATTTGTTATAAACCTTTATAAAAAGAAAGTTTCTATTTCTTCCGGATCTGTTAGGATCTGGTGGCTCGCGGTTATAGCATAAATATAAATAAAAAGAAAAATTAAATAATAATATAACCTTATTAATAAATTGCTACTTCTAGCCTATACAGATAATAAAGAAAAAGGAGAAAAGAAAACAAAATAATTTCAAAATTTTTCTTCTAATCGCACATGTCTAATATTTTACCCAGTGTTAAATACTAACGACTTGATAAGCGCATGAGATCATATAATTCCACTGTGAAACTATAGACATTTACAATGTATAGAGTCGGTGTTGTAGTTATTGAGAGACCTTTAACATATTTAATATTTTTAAAAAAAAGTGTTATCAATAAACTAATTTTGTTATCAATAAAAATTTTAAGTTATCAAAAAGTTTCCTAGTACAAATCATTTAATTATTAGATCAATATATTTTGATAGATTCCCAAATTTAGCTCTGGCATAACTTGATGTTCATACCTTATTGAATGCTGTTCACCTCCTGGACTGGGATTTTTTTTCCAATTATAAGTAATCATGTAATACAGGAAAAAATTAGTTATCAAAGTAAGTTTTTTGTTATCTGATGTACAAATTTGTTATCAAGAATGGAATTATGTTATCGTGAGTGATAACTAAATCTTTTGATAACAAAATTTGTTATCACTCCAATAATATAATCAGTTGGTCAATAGATGATAACATTTTATGTAATCAGTTGATAACACTACCCGGGAGACTCTAAAAATTTAATGTTAAAATTTACTGATGTTAAAAGTTCAATCATTAAAGATAAATAAAAATTTGTATTTTTATTCATTTTATTGAAAAAAATTAAGCAAGGACAAAAATAAATTAACAAACAAAAATTAATTAATTTTTTTTTTTTAAGTAAGTGGTCAATTAGTTTTTTTAATTGTTTTATTGCTTGATTTAAAAGTAAAATCAAATCAAAATAAAAAAGCATCATTTTATTAACATTAGATTATTAATTAAGATTTACCAATATTTTCCTTATTAAGAAAATAAAATTTAATTCCTCAATTAATTTTTAACAATAGATTCCTTTATTAAGATTTGAAATTAATTATTATTATTATTTATTGGTTTAAAGCCCCATAGGCAAAAAAGAAATGTTTAGTAAAAAGTCGTAAAAAAAATAAAAATAACAAATACTATTTTATTGTTTAATTAATTTGAATTGAATCATATTAGCAAAAAAATCTACCTTTAAATTACATTAAACTCACTGACATTAATTTTTTGACAAAAAAATATTTAAATATTAATTTAAAGTAAATCGAGCTTGAAATACTGCAGCTGTTAAAAACAAAAGCAGACAAATGTTAAAAATAATTTATTTGAAAGAAAAAAAATTCAAAAATATTAAATTAAAGCGATTTATTTTGGAAATTTTTTTTTTAATTTTTTGTGTTTGAATTACAAAATGTATTCACTGTTGAAATAACATTGAAAAAGTGCGATGTTTCAAATATTTTCCTCAGATTCAAATAAAAAATAATTTTTAGTTAATATTGCAAGCATTTTTTGATTTGAAAATAAACTTTTTAGATATTCAGGTTTATAAGACCCAAAAATTTTTTTAAATACATTTTAATATTTTTATTTTTATTTTTTACATCACCAGAATTGCTGGCAATTAAATCAATAAAAAAAATGTATTTACACATTTAAATAAATAATAATAAATTAAAAAAAATCTTATAAGCCAATTTTCATAAAAAAATTTTCATATGGCTTGATTTTTCCGATCTTTCCTTCATTTCATCATTGGCCCTGTCGCGCACATACTTGTCGAACACATTTTTGCGCTCCTTTGAAGTGAGCAGCAAGTAGCGCGGATCGAACACAATTTTCTGCAGCTCTTTTTCCCAAGTGGAATAGGCACTCACACTCTTTTCGACCAGCAGCTCTCTGAACTGGTGAACGCGCTGCTCAAACGGCAGCTGAGCGCGCAGTTGCGCCGCCTTATGCTCGGCCTCCAGCACAGCCTCCTTGGACGCCTCTATTTTGCTCTTTGGCAAGAACTCGTCCGAAGCTACACTGCTCGGCGACTGTGGGCGCCGCGGCGACTCCGAGCCCGAGCTCTCCTCATCCTCCACTCTGTTCTTTTTGACCGGAGGCGCTTCCTCAGCCTCCGCCGACTTCTTCTTGCCATTTATTTCACTTGGTGTATCGCGCAGCATTTTTTCCACATCCAGTCTTCCTAGCAAAATTGGCGGTCTCTCCCACAAGCTTATCGTTTAGTTGAAAATTATCAGATTGTAAAAAAAATCAAAATAGTCAGAAATAAAAATGTCAAACCAATCCTGATTTTGGTTTTTATTTTTTTCTTATTTGAAGATAATTTTTTTTTAAATTAACTGACAATTGAAAATTAATTAAATTGAATCCTATTTTATAAAAGTGAACATCAATAATAAAAATTTTTATTAAAATTGTTTAATTAAAATAGGTAATGTAGATGAATATCTAAGTGTATTAATTAACTACAAATGAGTCGATTGATTGTGGCTTGTTAAGAAAAAAAAATAAATTCCGATTTAAAGCTAATCCGGAATGCTTTATTTCGGTCCAAATCATTTCGAATTATCGAGAGTCGACTGTATTGGTAAATGGATGCATTGATTTTGACATTATGATAAAAAAGTTTGGAATAAAGAGCTAAACAAAATTAAAAACTTTTTTTATATTTAAAAAAAAAGACTTTAATAAATTAGTATTTTTAATGACACAATTTTGAGAGATTTTATTTTTAAAACTTTTTTTAAATTATTTTTCATTATCATGATAATTGATTAAAACAATTTTTAAAATTTAAAAATATCTTTACAGAAAAAAAAACTCAAAATTTTGAAATTTTTTCTTAATAATTAAAAAATTTAAAACAAAAAAATTAGTAAATATTAAGCTCAACTTTTTCAATTTCTTGAATAAGATTCATCTTTTCTTTTTCAATTGGATTACTTGAAAAATTTTCTTTATCGCTTAAAATCTCGGCATCAGTTTGCTCACAGTGTTTGCTGCATAGCCACAAAATTTTAGCATTTCTTAATTCACAATTTTCTAATCCTAAAGGTTTATTATTCCAGTTACCGTTCAACCATGATAGGGAATAAAATCTATCATTTTCGAATTCGTTAATAAAAATATTTCTGAAACTATTGTACGAATCACAAAGGTCGACTGATTCGTCTATTGATTTTTCCATTTCGCTTAATAATTTATTGCCTTTTTCAGTCAGAAAGATACCTAATTCATTTGAAGAGGTTCCATTTTTTATAATTGTAATTAATCTAATCAAGAATGGACAATAAACACTAAGCAATTCTGGAAGAACTACAATGCAATCTGAAAAATGCCATGACTCTTCATGCTCGCACATTGGTCTTATACAAGGAATTAATTTTGTATTGTTTCGATGTTCTTCATTTATTTCTAAATCAATATCTCCAATTCCAATGGCCGATGTAGCGTTTCTGAAGCTTTTTAAAAATTTTAGTCGGGAAATTTTTTCCTCATCTATAAAATCAATGCCAAACAATCTGGGATAAGAACGAGTAGTTGAAACTAGACTTGAGAATTGGATTAGCTGACGTAAAAATTTTCTTTGTGTTAATTCGTATAACTCTTGAATGGCTGTATTGTTGGAATCAATGATAATGTTATTTTCGTTTAATTCATCATCTAGATTATTCGTCGAGCATTTTGAGAGTTCTTTTCGGACATGTTTCAGAAGTACTGAATATGCTTCTTAAAAATAGATAAAATCAAGGTAAAAATAAATAATAAAAACGAGAAGCTTTAAGTTTTAGAAAGTTTTATTCTATTGAAAATTCAAAAAAGTTTATTTTATTGCTAAAAAAGTTATTTTAATATTAAAATTTTTTCTTCATTAGAAAACATTACTTAAAACATTAAAATCTTAAGTCCTATGATATGAAAAATTTATTCAAATATTCAAATAATTTGTCGGGCTGCTAATTATTTAATTTAAAAAATTATATTGGATTTAAATTATTAAATTTGATTCTTTTCCTAATGAAGAAGGGACAAAAAGAGTAAATTTTTGCTTATCAAATTTAATTTTGTTAAAAAAATAACTTAACATAAAACCTAAAAACTTACCCTGTGTTTTATATTAAAAATTAACCTCTGGATAATTGCTACTCAAAAAAGCAATTTCATTCTTTCGCCATTCATTTCCTAGACCAACAACAGCTTTGACTATTGGAATTTTGAGAGATATATGAGCAAATCGAAATTCTAGTTTGCAGTTTTGTGATTCAACATATTCATCAGACACACATGCTACAATAACTTTGGCCAAGTTCATTCCTTTTGTTATTTCGCCAAACATTTGAGTTGTCGAGTCTAAATTATCCACGTCCAGCCATGCATTGATTCCATTTTCGGCAAAAAAATCCACCAAATTTCTAGGATCTAGCCAGCCAAGGCTTTTTTGTGTTGCTTTAGATCCTTTTTTGATTGCTTCATGAGAATTCGCCCAACAATAACTTATAAACACATCTGGGTTTTTCTTTCCACTTTCTTTTTTAGGATCAGTTTGTACAATTTTTTCAATAGATTCAATTAAATCGACTATTTTCGTTTTATATCTCTTAGGATTTTTCATTATTACTCGAAAATCAGCGCACACTGAAGCAAAATTGGGATTTTTTAACCACTCTCGATCATTTAATAGTCCAAATTCTACTAATAAATAGGACTTTTTGAATATGTTTTTCACAATTTCAAAAATTTCAATACATTTTGGATCAACTGCAAAATTATCCGAAATACCTAAAAGTACCATTTTGGCTTGTTTAATTAATTTAAAAACATTATTTAGTTTTTCATTTAAAGGATCTTCAGAATACCAAACTTTAAATCCTTGAGACTTAAGATCACTTATTGCATTTAAAGGATTTACAGAGTTCTCTTTATCTAACTTAGCATCAAGATGACAATACCAAAAAACAATATCATATTTGAATGAACTTTTTTTAAACTTATTTAGATCTCTTATAGTGTATTCTAAATTCATTTCCATATAATGAGTATTATCGATTGGCATTATGGACATCATTTCTTGAACAGATATTACGTGAAAATACCTTCTACACTGTAAAAATTGGGCTCTCATTTCATTAGCCCTTTTAAGTAGCCTCGAACTAAATAAATAAGGCTCTTTTGTTTGAAGTTCTATGCAATCAGGACATGGAAAGCTGAAATCATATTTTAGCCCATTGAATGAATCATTTATCAATGTCTCAATAGTTTCATGAATAACAAATACTACATTTTCAGGTTTAATTCCTTGTACCTTTATTTCAATTGAAAGAGTGTCTTTAGACTGAGTCACTAAAGCTATATGAGAATTTTTTTTTAAAAAAGATCCTTTTTTCCATATAAAGGAGCTGTCTCCATATTGAAAAAGTCTAACCTGTATCCGATTAAAAAGTCCAATTGGTAGATAATCAAATTTGTAATTAACTCTGAATTGTTTTATTTTTATTGGGCTGTTTAAATTTATTTCAGGCCAATTTAATTCTGGTTCAGCGTCAGGCAATAAGCATGGCACTATGCTCATATTTTTATCAGGGACTGGAAAAGTAAGATCAAACTCTTCGGTCAATTTAAGCATCCAAGTGTGCAAATTATCGTCGTAGTCTTTCCATATTTCTTTTATTTTATCATGTGAAAGCTTTCCATTTGAAATGCTAGTTTGCTTTACTGAAACAATATTTGTAAAAGCATTTACTATCCATTGAGGATTAATAATAACTTTGTTTTTTAAGCTTTTATTCTCAAAATATTGGACCGAGCCTAGATCATTTAAAAATTTTATTGCTTGTAAAATTTCTTCAGAATCATATATTCCGTTTTCTTCTGCAAATGGTCTCAAATTTTCAAATGATAAAATTGATATTTTATTTGATTGTTGTTTAAGACTTTGTTCAAAGTTAAGCCATGCTTCCTTATAAAAAAAATAGTTTTTTTTTTAATTTTTATAAGCAATTAAGTTACTGGGATCATTTCGTTTATGTAAGTTTGCTCTAATGTTGTTTCAACCAATGCTTTTTTGAGTTCTTCTACGCCTTGACCAGTACTACAAGAGACAAAATAAAACCCAACAATATCTTTGAACTTTGATTTTAAATATTCTTCATCTAGAACATACTTGAAAACCTAAAAAATACATCAAAAAATGAGTGAAGCATAAATTTATAAATAAAAAAATGAAACTTATGAAAATTCGGTTTAGCTTTAACCAGATAGTCCTGAAACTTCTAGGTTAGTCGTACAGTTTTTTTTATTCGAAATTTTGTAAAAACTATATTTATTCGATATGATTAAAATCATTAAAAAAAATCTAAATTTTAAATGATTCAAAGTATCATGATCAAAAGAAATTTTTTTCTTTAAATATAAATAAATAAGGAATTTGTTTCAATGGTTTTTTAAATTTCCAGTTTGATTCAGAGTACTTTATAAAATTTATTTACCCTAGCAATATTATTGCTTTTATTTTAATCACCGACAAAAGCAATTTTTTTATTTTAAAATTTCTAATTGTTAATTCTTTATCATTTTCAATCAAAGGTCTAAATTTTTTTCAAAATTGATTTTTCAATTCTTAAATAAACACAGTATATTTTTAGGTCTCGGAAAAAAAATGAATTTAAAAATTTATTTAATAATTAGAAAATTAATTACTTGATCAATATGAGTTCCAACAATAAATATTGGCGCTCCTGATGCATGAGACGATATGCTATTTAGCCAAAATTCCAAACCAGCATATTCGCTTCCTGATCTTACATTCCAAACCAGCAAATAAACTCCTCTTGAACTTAAAAAAAATTGATGCGTATTGTAATAAACACTTTGGCCAGCAAAGTCCCACATTGAATATGTAAGAGTAGATCCGTTGTTTGTATTAATAATCCAATCATCGATTTTAATGCCATCAGTTAATTCAGATTTTGTTTCATGTTCAAATCCTCTCAACGATCTTAATAAAGAAGTCTTGCCTGCTTGGCCTAAACCAACTACCATTAGCTTTGTTCTTTTAAGTTCAATTGATCCTTTCAAGAGACGTCTTAGATAAGTTTGTATTGAATGAATGCCTCTATTCACTATTTCCTTTGGCGGAGTCACCAAAGAAATACAATTTGTTAAATCAAGCTTATTTAAAGGCAAACTAGCAACTTTTGAGCTAATATCTTTTAATAAAATACAATTATTTAATATTAGACTATTTAGGTTCTTTAAATTTTCTATTTGATCTGGAATATGTTCAATAGATTGAAAACTTAAATCCAAAATTTGTAAATTAATCATTTCAAATATTTGATCTGGTATATTAGGACCTAAACGTAAATATTTTTTGAATAAGAACGCGTTAATTTTTAGCATTTCATCAAAATCCAAAAATCCATTCATATTTGAATCAAAATGATTGAAAAGTTTGTTGGCTTGATTTTGACTTATAATTTTTGAAAATTTTAGTTCTTTTTTAAAATTTTCTCCACTGATCAATGAATTGCTTTTACCATATTTATCCATGTCTATCAATGGAATACCAGACAACTTAAGCTCATTAATTGACTTTGTATTTAGGCAAAAAAAGAAATAATTGAACGAAGACTTAGAAATTTTTAAGCTTCTTATTGAATTTGGTAAATTAATAACTATTTTTTTATTTTGTTTTACTTTAATATTTTCTAGTTCTAATATCTCAAGATTGTTCATATTTTCAAATGATAAACTTTCCAATTTAATTACATTACTAAAGGAAAACATTTTCAAACCATCTAATTCTAGTAAAGAATTGGGAAAATTTTCCAAATCATTTTGAATAAGTTTTATTTTGGTTAATGAGCCAAAAAGCTTGAAAAAATTGGAACTATCAATTGCTATTGGAACATTTATTACTGTAATACTTTCTAAATTACAGTATTTTTCTGCAAAGTTTGAGTTTAAGCTCAAAAGACAATCTGAATCGATCAAACCAAACCGAGTAAAAAATTTCGAGTATTGATTAAATTCTTGATCAGATAAAATATCAATTTTATTCAAAGATCGGTCACTTTCACTAGCCACATGACAATAGTAACACTCTGCTAAGTTTGAATTTTGAGAGTACTTTTGAAAATTGAAAATATTAGCCGTTTGAAAATCAACTGAAACGAGCTTTAAATATTTTTTAATATTGCAGTCGAATTTTCGCTCTGCCATTTCTCTCTCGTTAATAAAAATACATAAATATTCAATTAAATATTCTAAATAATTGCGAATACATTCGCTTATTCTATTTCCATCAAAATCTTCATCTTGATCATGGAATATTTTCGCATTATCTGGGATTATTGAGACAAACTTCAAATATTTACAATTTAGTTTTAAAATAATTAATTTTTCTATATAAATTGATGATAGAGGGACAATAATTTTTAAAAAATTGTCTATATACATCATTTTCGTTTGATCAGAAAAGTAAAGCATGAAATGTTAGGTCTTTAAAAATCTTTTGTATTTTGATTTTCTGGATTAAGTAAAAATTTTTTTTTCATACATTAAAAAATCTAATAATACTTTTAATTAATATTATTATTATTATTAATCCAACGTAAAGAGTTGCATTAAAAACAAAATTATAAGCATTTTCAGTAACTATAAATGTTAAAATATGTTGTATTAACATTAATAGCTTTTAAACTAAAAAAAACTTAGTTTAAAATTTTAAAAAATCATTTAAAAAATCATCAATTACTTGATTTAATATTTATGATCTTTTTATTCTTTAAAAATGAAAAAATAGACTTTTTTCTTTTTCAATACTTAAAATATTTTTAATATTTGAATTTGAATAAAAGGACTCTTTTTGACAAACATTTAAATTAAAGTCTTCTAAAAAATAATTTTAAAAAGGCAAATTGAAGTTTCTGATCAAAATTTTTATGCTCATGCTCAAAATTTATCTTTAAAAAATTTTTAAGAGTGTTCAAAATGATAAATCTAAATGCAGAGACATATTATCATATGTTGCAAACTATGTTAAACCAAATCTGATTGTTGTGCATAATTCTGAATGCAGAATTTTTTTGCAGAAATGTGCAGTTAGAAAATATTAAGTTTAACATTGAATGTTAACTTTGAATATGTGTTTCTGCAAAAAAAATTTAAATTCTAAAATAACTAAAAAACCTTTTTTAATGAAAAATTTTGAGCATGATCATAAACTTCAATATGCCTTTAAAAATTGTAAAATTTTAATTTTACTTTTAGAGAAAATTAAAGGAAAACACAATGCTAACATACACATATAAGAAATGAATTTAATTATTAAAAAATTACTTTTGAATTTAGCAGCATAAATGCTGACACTGAAATGAGCACCAAATCATTTAAATCTAGCATTTTTTTATTGAGTTTAATCCCTTTTGAATTGAGCATGTGAGCATGTGAAACTTTATCATCATGTGACATATTTAAGCAACAAAAATGCATGTTAAGATCTTGAAATAACTTTTTTCTATTTACTGATACAATATTTTTAAAACTCTCTGGTAAAAGAATAATTCCTCGAGTAGGAATGGTTGTAGATCCAACAGTCATAGTTATATTCTTTTCTATTAAACTAATCCAATTTTGTTCAATAAAATATTTATAATTTTTTATTCTTAAACTAGTATTTGGTAAATTTAGGCATGATGTTAGCACTTGTTGATTTTTTTTTCCTTTGAAATCCACCAATGTCATTCCACTTTTTTGTTCCTAAAATTATAATTTAGAGAAATAAATTTTTAAAAAATACTACTGTCCACTTTAGGGATGATGAATTTTGAAACAAAATACAAAAGTTTAAAATTGAAATAACTTTTTTTATTTAGGTCCAAAACTTGTTCCGAAAATTGTGTCAGCTGATACAAAGCTTATATCACCCCTAATTTCTCTCTGCAAATAAACTACAATATATAATTTTTTTAAATTTTCTTATATACATATTTTAATGCAGAGTTACAGAGTTTTTGCACAGAATAAATTTTGGTGATAGAAGCTTTGTATCAGCTGACACAATTTTCGGAACAAGCTTTGAAAAAAAGTCTTTTCAATTTTAAGCTTTTTTTCGAAATTCAGAATGCCCCACTTTATTCCAAATCTAATTTTTTTCGATCAATAGAATAAAGATGATCATCTTAATAAAATCAAAAATACAAAATTAGAAATTCTTGATTAGATTAGCCATTTAACGAATAATAAACTGTCAGCGTTTTGATCTACTTTTAATTTTCATTAGATTTAAATTATTGAAAAAGTGGCAGAAATTTTTTAATTTAAAAAAAAATATACAAAATTTTTACCAGGGTAAAAATATCAAAAGGAACTGCCAAAGCATTTTGATCGTTTAGATAATCTTCCCATGAAAAATTTTTACCGTTTTTATATCCTAGAGAAGAATCATTTTAAAAATTAAAAACCAAATAAAAAAGGTCTACCAATTGGAAGGTCAAATTTTATATTTCTCAAATTATAATCAATTAACCACTTTCTCTCTTTTATCTTTCTTAGGTGATATTCTGTCCAGCCAACAGGCCTCAAATCAGAGCTTTGAAGTTCAGTCCAGTAATCATAGTTTGATGCCCATCCATCAAAATGAATCAAAACTTGATTTTCTCTGGTATCAACTATCCAAAATTAAACTTTATCATAAGAGTTTTAAATTTAAGTCTTGTTTATATTGTCAGCAGTACGCAAGATATCTTATACTTAAAATATTTTCAAAATGAGAAAATAAATAAATAAAAATAAAGTTTTAAGAATTAAGAAACAGTAATGATTAAAATCAGTTTTATGGAAATTATCTACCTAACTATTACATTCATAAATTCATATTTTTACACATTTAATTTAAGGGAGTAAATAAGACTCTGATTGTTAATCTCGATAATTTCTAGTCAATCATTCATTTATAATTAAATGTTTTATCGAAATTTCAGAATTAGAATTGTGAATTTTAAAAAATAACTTAAAAAATCATAGTATAAAACTTATCAATTTGTGTGAATTAATTTATACACTGCAGCATCATAATTAGTTGATACTTTTTTCAGATTAATTTTTAGTTCTTGATAAAACTTTATTCAAATTTTAATTTTTTACTATGATCTTAGCACTAGAAAGCCCGAGGGTTTTTTTTAAACCCTTTTTTTGCAAAATTTAAACTTGAATATTATCTCACAGAAATAAAGATTTAAAAAAATTACTCAAAAAATTAAAGATAAACTTAAATTATTTTTATCTTTTAAATAAATTTTAATTATTTTTCTTGAAATTTTAATTTGAAATTTTTGCAATTAACCAGCCGGAATTTTTAGTGTTAAAAAAAAACAAGACCGTAAAATATAAAATAAAATAATACCAATAGTAGAAGGAGATATTAAATTTGGAAATTGTTGATCTTTTGCTTCTAAACGGTGATTAATCAATGAGCTTAAATCAGTTTTAGTATATTTTTTTGCATCTATTGAATTGTTATATTCGAAACATCTCGATAGGACAGAGCTTTTAATTGATAAAATTTCTGATTGATTTATAAAAGAAAACATTGGTATTAGATATTGATGGGTGTATTCCATTTCCAGAATAGTAATTCCGTTTAAAGTAACAGTTGCTCTTTTGTATTTATCAGACTAAATATAAAAATTTAATTAATGTTTTTTTTATTTATATTCAAAATTACTTTTTTACGTATATTTAATACTATTAGGTCTCCAAAATTTAATTGATTGCTTCTCATGCTTGAATATTCTGACAATAGGAAACTCTCAACCTTGAAAATGTTAGACTCGTGGTCATATTTAATGTCCAGATTATTTAATTCTATCCATATTGAATTTACTTCGGCTGAATTATAACTAAATAAGATAAAATCAAATTTTTTTTGTTTTAAAAATTTTTTTAACTTGATTTAAAATATATTACCATGTGAGTATTAAATAAATTTGTTCAGCACTAAAAAATTCGTTTTCAATAAATTTAAAAGAAAAAGTTTCGTTGTTTTGATCAGTAATCACAACTTCGGGTTCAAAAGCAGACACTAAATTTTCATCATTCCAGTCATTAGTTCCCCAAAATATTGGAATTTTAGTTTCTGTGACATTTATTTCATTTAATTTTGGATAAAGGGTATAAAATGCATTTTTTAGCTTGATCAGATAAGTATTATCTATTTCACAATCACTACATTTAAGTTTATTTAAATTAGTAAGATTGAAACTATGCAAATATTTTCCAAATTGAGTCTTATAATAAAATACGTCATTTTTGCTCAACGAATTATATAAACGATAAATGTCATCTTTTTTTAAAAAAATAATCTGGGTTAAATATTTGAAGAGTTAAATTTTTCAATAGTCTAAAATGAAGGTAAAAACAAATAATGCTTACAAGTACTAGGCTTCAAAACTTCATTTTCATCATCATAATTCAAAATTGGATGGTTTAGACTGTCATTTTCTAAATTTAACTTAAAAAAAATATTTAATTGTTGAATTTTTTTTTAAATCAACTACTTTATGTGGTATATGATATTCGGTTAATAAATACGATAAATATATATAAAAATTCATGTAAATTGCTTTGAAATGTTTTAAATAAGACTTATCAATTGAAGCAAAATTTTGTTCAGGGTCCATCATTCTGACACA
>VANL01000884.1:0-21165 GCA_006352455.1 Brachionus sp. 'Tiscar'
AAAGCCATTTTTCAATTTCTTTTAAGTACTTATTAATTAAACTTTCGAGATTTCCTTTCTTTTTAAAAATAAAAAAGATAGCCAAGTCATCTGCAAAAAGAAGAGAGTATTGGCTTATTGTCTTATTTCTTTTAGGTATGTCATTTATGAAAATGCTGAAAAAAAGCGGACCCCTGCTGATCCTTGTGGAACCCCTGCTTTAATTAAGTATTGGTCACTCAAATGTCCGTTTACTTTTACTATAAAAGATTTGGAATCGAGAAATGACCTGATCCAGTAAATAAGATAAGGAGGAAGATTATTTAATTAGCTTATAAATTAGTCCATCATGCCAAACTCTATCAAATGCTTTAGAAATGTCAAAATAAATATAATCTAATTTTGTGATCATTGGGTTCGTGATCTCCTCAAGATCACTAAACTGGTGATCCCAAAATTTGTGATCAATTGTAAATACGGCTAGATCACCAAACTTAAAGCATGATCACACAACTAAATTAATGATCACAAAATTTAACAACTGATCACCAAATTTTTTATTTTATTCAAGAATATTTTTTTAATTTTAACATGGCGTTGTACTCGTTGTGGTACATTTAAATCCATATACGATGGTTCATTTTTTAGTTTGTTCAAGAAACCAGCTAAGTTAATTTTAGCTCTTATAAAATGTTGGGCAGCACAACTTACTGTTCGTAAATCACAATCATTTATTGAATTAAACTTTAATGAAAAACTATGTGAAGAAATGATTGGCAATCTTTTTTAATCTTTTTAACATTGATATTTTTATTTTACTTTTTTTGTCAAAAATTAAATTGATAACTAAATTGAATCAATGATCACTAAATTTACTTAAAGATCACATAATTCAATAAACTATTTAATTTAATTTTGTTGTTAACTTTTTTAAAAAAAATATGATCACAAATTTAGGGATCACCAGTTTAGTGATCTTGAGGAGATCACGAACCCAGTGATCATTGAATGTTCACAAATCTTGTGAACATTGGATCACAAAATTAGATTGACCCGAAAATGTGAAAAATAAAATTTTAGTATTTTTTTTAGACGCTGATACCGAATATGGATTCAAAATTGAGAATAATTGTTAAATGTTATATTCATCTTTAAAAATTATTATCTAACTAAATGAAATTGAATTTATTGACATTAACTATCTTTGTTAAAAAGAAATACAAAATGCTTCAACAGGACCTCGATAATATAGTAGACTGGTCATTGTACTGGAAAATGAGCTTTAATCAGTTTAAGTGTTTAAGTATGCATTTTGGTATTGAAAACAGATGTCACGACTACACTATGGATGGTCAAAAGCTAGCAAAAACAAGTAAAGAGCGTGACTTGGGAATTATCATTGTCAGTGACCTAAAATCAGGAGAACAATGTAAAAGAGCAGCAGCGAGAGCCTCGATGGTAGCATCAAGAATAAAAAACACATTCACCCACTTCTCTCTTGAACTTGTAAATCTGCTCTTTAAGTCATTCGTTAGGCCGCATCTTGAGTTTGCAGTCAGCGCTTGGAATCCTTATCGACGTTGTGACATAGAAACACTTGAGCGTGTTCAGAGAAAATTTTCTAAACTTGTCCCGGAACTAAAGTCGAAACCATATGCAGTTAGAAGAGAAACTCTTAATTGGATAACACTTGAAGATAGACGGCAGCGTGGAGATCTAATTCAGCTACATAAAATTCACCACGGACTTGATCAAGTTGAGTTAATACATGGAAACCAATTACTAGCTTCAAACGGTCTTGACAGTCCAGCAGGTCATACGAGAAAGGGTCAGTTAGCTATTGAGAGGCAGATCATTAGAAATTGTATAGTTCGATATAACTTTTTTACAAACAGGACAGCTGGTAACTGGAACACAATAGACAAAACAACTAGAAGCACAGTCAACACGAATAAATTTAAAAATCGAATTGATAAACTTCTCGGATATAGTTAAGCTGAATATGACAACTGGACGTAGGCTGTTAAAGCAGATCGTCTACTGACGGTTCTGCTCGGGATCTTCGATCCCCCACAGCTTGTATACTACTACTACTACTACTAACTATCTTTGTTAAAAAGAAATAAACAAAATTTACTAATATTGCTTAGCTTATTTAATTTTTCTCAAATTTGGCTCAAATATTAGAAATGCTATGAAATCAAGCTATATTCTAATTTTTAATTGACTCTATGGAAATAAAGAAAAATTTAGATCTGATAAAAATTCTAAATAATTTAATTGAAAGCTGTGATCTAAAATTGAGCGAAAATTTGTGCACAATTCGAAATTTGATCGATGATTTTCTAAATCTAAGCTTCACTTTGGAGCATAAGCACAAATTGCATCAAGTGATAAATGCAACCAATCAAATGATAAAACAAATCGACCAGCTCCTAGAGCTAATATCTAAAAACTCCTTCTTTCTGCTGGTAGATTGGAGTTTGTTCTTGAAGAAAATAAGTCTCATGAATGTAATTATTTCTTATTCAACATTTAGCTAGTTAATTTTGTTTCTTAGGAATGCATTCGTCTGATGGAAGAAAGCCTTAATTGTTTGATGTCTACTAAAAATACTGAAAACTATCAAAAGCTGATAAATTTAGACCAAAAATTGAAAAATTTCATCAGCATAAAAATATTTTTTAGTCAAAATAATCATTCAGCTAGTGCTAATGAGTATGGTTCGAGGTCTTTGAATTCAGACTTTTTGAAACATACAAAAAAAAGTGCCAACTCATTGCTAAAAGTTTCCACTCATTTGGCTCAAAATTTAAGTCAAAAAAACTTGCAAGAAATCTTTACAAAGCAATTTAAATTATTTTCAAAAGAGTTTTGTTTGCTTGAAATTTATGATAAAAAAATAGTTTGCAAGCTAAATTATTCAATTTTTGATAGTAAATTTAATGCAGGCATCTTGTTAAAATACCAAGTTGATTTAAAATAAAATTTTTTATTTGTTTTTTTTTTAGAAATAATTTTTAATTGAAAAAAAAAATGCCACAGGATCCCAAATTTGAGTTAAATAAGTCTCGCTATGACCTGGTACATATAAATTCTCGAATAAGATTTCTATCTTTATATTTACACTAATTAATAATGCTAGAACACTTTTATGGGCAGGTTTTATCACAACATGGACATCATCGATCCGCTAACTCTTTTTGTGTCTGATGTAAGAAAAAAATAAAACCATCTGAATATTTACTAAACATGTTTTCAAGGCAAAACTAAAACAATGTGTTCAGCTATTGGAAGACTTTAAAAATGGCACTCTTTCGGCTACAGTGAGCGATCAGCAACTTTGGCAGGCTCAAAAAATAAAGCAATCAACTCTTCATCCAGACACTGGGGAAAAAATTTTCATGCCTTTTAGGTATTTAGTTTAGAAATTTTCTAAATAAATTTTTTTTTTTTTTTAATTTTGTGTAAAGAATGTCTGGATATGTTCCATTTAATTCGCCAATTCTAGCTGGTCTCCTCATGCCCAATCCGACTATTGGTCAGACAATTTTTTGGCAATGGCTCAATCAATCTCACAATGCTTGTGTGAACTTTGCTAATCGTAATGCAACCAAACCAACACAAATGTCTACTTTCTTGCAAGGCTACACAGGTGCAGTGACTGCAGCGATTTCGATATCAGTTGGATTAAGCTTATTGCTAAAAAAAGTCAGTAATCTAGCTCCGGCTACAAAAAGCATGATTCAGAGATTTGTTCCTCTTCCAGCCGTAATGACCGCTAGCACCCTTAATGTTATATTGATGAGAAAACACGAATGCAATGAAGGAATCGATGTTTTGGACAAAAATGGTCAAGTAGTTGGAACTTCTAAAGTAGCAGCCAAAAAAGCTTTGACTGAAATGGCTATTTCGCGAGCTGTTCTACCAATACCATTGCTGGCCATACCACCAATAGTGATGACCATGTTGGAAAAAACTGCTCTTTTGAAAAAAAATCCAAGGCTTCATATGCCGTTTAATATTTTAGTTTGCTCTGTGACATTTTTCTTTGCTCTTCCGGCCACAATTGCTATATTTCCTCAAATGTCCGAGGTTAAAACTCAAGATCTTGAAAAAGATATTCAAGAAAAGACTAACGATAAAGTTCTCTTTTACAACAAAGGATTATAGTTTTCAATTATTTTTTTAAAAAAAAGTAAAAATCACTTTATCATATATGAAATTATTTTAGTCTAAAATTATTAATTGAAATAAAAATATTTTAAATGTTAAATTTTTGCTTTAAAATATTTGTTTAAGAAAAAAAAACAAAGTTTAATTTAAATTTTTTCATATACATTTTTTCTTGCTGACATAGTTGAGTGTTTCTGAGAATTTTAATCATTTAACTTTTCCCAATACTTTTTCTCCTATATTTTTTTAATTATTCTCAATTTTGAACAAAATTTTGAAAAATCTTTATTTTATAGGGCGAATAATTTTTTAATTTAATAAGCTCATCTCTAATTTAATAAAAATAACTCTGCAAATGTGAAAAAAAGAAAACTGAACAATGATACTCAAAATGTAAAAAATAAATTGTACACAACTTACAACATGCCAATCGCTAAAAGAAGATATTTTTTTTGTTCTGGATGCAACTCAAAAAAAATAGTAAATTTTTTAAAATTTTATTAAGTTAGATATTTTTTTATTATAAAAGATTTTTTTTATTAAATTAGCGGTAAGAAAACCTTTATAGCATGTAGAAATTTTATAAAAATTAAAATTGACTATTTCTTTATATTTATGCTCAAAACTAGCTTCATGTGTTTCTCTCTCTTATTTGTATACGACTAAAATCTTTTATATTTTATGCAAGCCCTAGCGCTTCGCCCGGTTGTAACTGTTTTAGGCTTTTATTCTTATTTTAATTAATTAAATGTCTTTAATACCGATGGCATTGAGCTAACTAATGATATGTTTTTCTCCCGTTTACAGTCCTCGGTTTTTTTATTCTAATTTAAATTAATCATTGTTTTTTTAGCAAGTGCTTAATTTGTGTCCTGGTTGTCTCAGTTTCAGGCTGTCTAAAACTTAATTAGTTAATTCTCTCTTCTTAATGATGTTTTTTTCCGTGTACGGTAGTACAAAATATTTTATTCAAATAAATCTTTTTATTTTAAACATAATTTAAAGCTCAGTCCTGGTTGATTCAATTTTAGTTTTTTGATGTAAAATTAATAAAAAGTCTCTCTTTTATGACTTTAAAAACAGATGACATATAGCTAAGTGCTGATTTGTTTTTTCCCAGCTCGCCAGTACTCGCATTTTTTATATTCTAATTTGAATAAATCTTTCTATATTAAACAAGACCAATGATAAACCGATGTTTAGATGCATGTTTTGATGTTTAGATGTTTTAGATGCGTTTAGATGATGCAGCTTCGATGCATGTTTTTTGCTCGCTTTCAGCTCACATTTTTGGTCAGCTTTTTTTTGCTGAAATTTTTTTTAATTAAACTAATTTATTTTTTTAAATCTGCACAATTGAAAACCTCTAAAATCAATTTTATCTCAATTTTTTACTATTTTACTCAAATGAGTCAGATTCATCCCCCACGCCTCCCCCTCACATTTTTCGAAAAATAAAGTTCCCCCACCCCGAAAATCCCTAAAACTACCTAGATATTTTTTTGTTATTAAAGATTTTTTTTTATTAAATTAGCGATGAGAAAACCTTTATAATTATGTAGAAATTTTATAAAAATTAAATTTGACTATTTCTTTATATTTATGCTCAAAAATATTTTAAATGAATGCCTTTAGTTTTCAAAATTTATTATTTTTAATAGCTAGATAAAAAAAATTTCTCAAAGATTTCTCAAAATTTTATCAAAAGTAAGAAGCTGATATGCAAAATTTGAAGCAAAAATAATTTGTTATTTTAAATTTTAGATTTTTAAAGAATATATTGAATTTTAGTATTTGACTTAAATTTATAAGTTTTTTCAGAGTATAAACTTGGTGCTACTTTAATTATTTCCTTCTATTTAAAAACCTTATAATTCGTTAACTCCCCTTAACCTCTTATACAAATCATTTAACATGGTGAAGATTTTTTCTGCAGTACAACCATTGTTAAAAAAAAGAATGAAAAAGTTTCTAAGCAAATATGTAAACATTCAAAGCTCATTATGTCACCCCATTGGTTGTGAAAAAAAATTGGGGATAATTGAAATGGAACATAATTAAAAATTAATTTTTACGAATAAATTTTATTTATAATTACGAAAACTTATATATTTTTTTGAAATTCAGAATAATTTTAAAAAAACTAGTAATTTTAGAGTGTTAAATTTTTTTCACCATAAATTTAAGGAATTTAAAAATCTTCCTAATTTGTTTTATTTGACTTGTTTGAACACAATTAAATTGTTCAAAATAGGAAATATATTGATTCAATACATCTTTTTAAGTTATATTTTTTGTTATTCATAATCTGATTAATACAGACATGTATGGGATATAATTGCACATAATTTAAACATACACACATAATTGTACATTTGAATTTATATAAATGTTCTACAATTTTTATGCGTATAATTGTGCGGCTGCAAAGTCAACTGAGATGGCTTTGTTCGCAGACGCCTGGTATACTTCAGGCAATATATCTATGATTCAACTCAAACTCCAAACATTTCTTAATGACTTGAATCTCTGGCTCTCGATGTGGAGACTCAAATTAAGTGTCAGGAAATCAAACTACTTAATATTTAATCTAGGTAACAAAAAGTTGGAGGAAGAAATCTCGCCCAAATTTGGAAATGAGCCGATCCCTTACGAACAAAACCCTAAATTTCTAGGCATCACGATGGATAGATCCCTTTCTTTTACACAACATATTAATAACCTTAAACATAGGACACAATCCAGAGTAAATATGTTAAAACATCTCAAAGGAAAAAAATGGAGTTTAAACACTAAACTTATGCTAATTACCTACAAAGCACTCATCAAATCCATTCTAGAATACAGTCCATTTATCACTCTAAACACCTGCGAAACCAATGAAAAAGCAATAGAGCCTATCCAAACGAAAGCCCTTAGAACAATCACAAGGTCATCTTCTCTCCTGTCCAATAGTAAAATGTTGAATCAGTTAAACCTAGAATCTATTCAGGAAAGATGCAAAAAACTTGCCAACAACTATCTCACTAGAGTTCTTAGATCAAATTCTCTTATAATAGATCTTGTAAAATTTTAAATTTTATAACATGGCTCCGGAAATAAGCGAAGGCTTATTTTGTAAAGGAATTCCTAGACCTACTCCAATAGGTATTCTCCAGAAGCCCTAGATAATTTGTACATACTGTAAATACCATATAGTTTAGCTTATTTTGTCCATAATTTACATGACTAATGCTTGGTCTATAATTGAGTTAACCAAATTAACCCACAAAAACAAAAAAAAAACACTAAACAAAATATAAAAAAAGAAAAGAAATTTCATTTATATCAAGAATTTTCCGTGTATTATAGAATATGAACTTTAGCTTAATGTAAATTTAATTTTTTATTTTTTTTTTCAAATCTCCTTCCAACACTGGACCTCCGAGACTCAAAACCCTCTTCGCACAAAAAAAAGGTAGGTTGTATGAGGCCTTGCTTCGGTACAACCTTGAGAATTTAAGTATCTCTCTCTAATATTTCATTTTTATTACTAATTTGTATCATTATTTTTGTCTTTCATTTTACTATTTTAATTTTAATACATCGCTAGAATTGGCGCTAAATGAAAATAAAAAAAATAAATAATTAAACATTGGAAAAAAAAACATATTTATGTAATATATTAAATTTAACTAATATCTTAGATATACAAGACTTAAAGACTTTAAACCAAGATAAATGTAAGTTTTTTCTAACCGATTTGTAAAAATTTCAAGAAATCTCTTGTAACATATCTATAAAATAAGGAAAAATCTTTTCTCAAACGATTTAAAGGTCTAAAGGATTTGCTGTTCTGAGAGTCAATTTAACGATGCTTTTTACTTGGATTCTTTTTTTTAATAGCTTTGAGGAATTAAACTCCTTTCGCCATCAATAGATAAATTTTTAATTAGTGTTAGAGTTTAAATAATTTCAAAAAGAGCAAATGACAAATACAGCTAAGAATAGTTACATGCTTTGAACTGTTCATTGCTGGAAAATATTTGAGGCAATTGAAGAGGTAGTTTAAAAATCGGTTATTCTTGAGCTTTTACCAAAGACATCAACACATCAAGCGATCATTTTTTTTTTGATATTTTATTTTATTTTTTTTTTGTTTAATCTCTCATTTAATTATTTTTTTGGTTAATATTTTTTCTAACATGAAAGCTGAAAAGAGGGCCTAGGCCACTCGAAACTTCCCTGGAGTTATTCGCCAAATTATTTTTTAAAATTAGTGGAATCAATTAAATCACAGTTTTATAAAAGCCACAGGACTCAACTTTGAACTTTTAAACAACTCTTATTTAAATTTAATTTCTATTAGAACATTTTTGTGATATTAGTTTACAAAAAAATGATATAATAAAAAAAAACATTAGTAAATAGTTTATTTAATTTTAAAATAAAATAAATATGCATTGATTAAAAATAAAATGAAAAAAAAATGTGTCCAAATTGATAATTAATTTTTAGGCGCTAAACAAAACCTAACCTTGTTATCTGAACAAAAAATCTCAAATTAAATTTCATTTCAAAATTTTTACTTGAAAAATGACAGTATCTTTTATTTATTAACCATGATTGAAATTTGTCGAATGCGGATACAATTACGGACAAAATTTGTGTCGACATATGTGTCAATAGTATACGGCAAGCAGATTGAACACTTAAAATTCATTAAAATATTCAGCATAAATTTAATCGCCATATTTGATAACTAAGAATATTTTCAATACAAAACTAGGAGGCCAACATTTAAAATTCGTATAATTTATTTGTACTGAAAAACAAAGACAATCGCAAGCAGCCAAATACATTCATTAATCAATTCAGACATCAAGTGACATGATCGAAAATTTGAACAGTGCATAAACTAGCCAAACAAGCACACAAGCAAATTGCACAAAAAAAATTGTTTAAAATGTCAATTGGCATTCCAGATAGACAGAAATCACAAGCCAAAAATCGAGTCTATCAAAATTGTTCATTTAACTAAATAAACTTGGCCAACAAAAAAAAACCAATATTATAGTTAAAAAAAAATTAGCAAAATAAACAAAATTTTCCCAAGTAAGTTTACAAAATATTTAGTTTTCTATTTCCCACTTAACCAGTATATTTGTGCGCATATTACATAAAACCTAACTCAACTATCTGCATAATTGATTGAGAAATGAGAAGAAAAAAATTATATAGAAAACAAAAATTGGCTAAGCTTGAATGAACAAAAAAAAATATCTTTGTTATTTTTCATTCGTTTCCACTCATATTTTTGCCACTGAACAACAAGTCAGCAAGAAGAAGAACAAGAACAAAAAAAATGAATTATAACAAAGCCAAATTGTCGTACTCCCAGAGCCACAAGTCGCTAAGCAACCATCAAGTGGTTTACACCGATTTGGCCTCTTTGCTCAGATCGTCCTATTCCAGGGACAACATAGCGACCAATCCCGCAAAACAGGCTCAAATTGTGCAAAAAATGCACGAACTTAGAATAAAACCCTCTTCTAGTAGATTCTCTTTTACTCGCTCAATTTTTTTTTTTTTTAACTAAAAAAAAAATTTTTTTTTTTTCACATTTTGATTGTTTACTAAGAGTATTTTATTTTTAAGACTATTCGCCGACAGCGTCTGTGTCCGAGTCGTCGGAATCGAGCAGCAAAATGAGTGGCGGCGATCAGACGTATCGGGATCCGCGCGAGGCCCCCATCAGAAAGCTCAGTGTCGATTTAATAAAGACCTATAAGCACATAAACGAAGTGTACTATGCTAAAAAGAAGCGTCGCGCTCAACAAAGTCTACCAACTTCGTCGGCTCATCCAACTGACGACATTTTAAGTCAAAGTTCGGTTAGCAAAAAAGAGCGAAAATTGTACAACGACGGCTACGACGACGAGTACTTTGATTACATAATAAAAAGTGGCGAACGATTTAACGACAGATACGAAATCGACTCGCTAATTGGCAAGGGCTCGTTCGGTCAAGTGGTTAAAGCGTACGATCTAGTCGAACAGGAATATGTGGCCATTAAAATAATTAAAAATAAGCGACCATTTTTGCAACAAGCTCACATCGAAGTTCGCCTATTGGAGCTAATGAATTCGCACGAGAACGACATTAGCTCTTACATAGTCAAACTAAAAGGACATTTTATGCATCGCAATCATTTGTGTCTTGTGTTCGAATTGTTATCGTACAATTTGTACGATTTATTGCGTAATACTAATTTTCGCGGTGTTAGCTTGAATTTAACGCGCAAATTTGCCCAACAATTGTGCACAGCATTGATGTACTTGAGCTCGAACGAGCTTAGCATAATACACTGCGATTTGAAGCCGGAGAACATACTTTTGTGCAATCCGAAACGTTCGGCCATAAAAATAATCGACTTTGGCAGCTCGTGTCAGCTTGGCCAACGATTGTATCAGTACATACAGTCGCGATTCTACCGGTCGCCGGAGGTGCTGCTCGGCCTGCCCTACGACATGGCCATAGACGTATGGAGCCTCGGCTGCATACTGGTCGAGATGCACACCGGCGAGCCGTTGTTCAACGGACACAACGAGTTCGATCAAATGAACAAGATAGTCGAGGTGTTGGGCATGCCGCCGGCGCACATGCTCGAACAGGGCTCAAAGGCCAAGCGGTATTTTGAGCGCGCGCCGGACGGCACATGGCACATAAAACGGCTCAAAGAGGGCAAGAAGTACAAGGCGGCCGGCTCCCGTCGACTCAGAGACGTTCTAGGCTCCGAGATCGGCGGTCCTCAGTCGCGTCGCTTAAACGAGCCCGGCCACTCATTCAACGACTATCTTAAATTCGAAGACATTGTCGAGCGCATGCTAAACTACGAGCCAAAGATGCGCATCACGCCTTCCGAGTGTTTACAGCACGTTTTTTTCAAACGCAATCTCGACTCGAATCCAAGTAATTTAAATCAAGCTCATTCTACTACAACAAGTACTGCTACTAGTGCTACTAGTGCTGCTAATAATACTAATCCAGCTGCGGCTGTGCTAACTAACAATTTAGTTGACTATTTGAATAGTTATATAAGTGCAGATCAAATACTAGGCTCGGTAGTCGGCACGTCTAATTCAAAAATAGTGAATTAGTCAAGCTTGATGTGCCGGGTTTTTGTTTAGTAGGCCGTCCGTTATTGTGTACATTAGGCTATATTAATTAATGACGAATTATTTTTGTTTCGTTTTTTTCTAAATTGGATTTAAAAAAAGGACATAAAGATGTGTTCGATGTTGGACTGACAGGAACTGCGTCGGCCAAAGTGCTCAATTCGGCTAGGATACAAAGGACTTTAACGAATCCAAATTTGAATACATTGGGTTTGATGAATAATACGGCCCATTCGTCCTATTCGGCCACAAATTATAAAAACAAACATGTTGTCATAAATGCTGCGGATTTATATTAATTTTTTTTAAACAAAAAAAATTTTTTTTTAAACAAAAAAAATTTTTTTTTTTTTTTTGTTTTTTCCTATTTTCAATCTCCTACTCATTTTTTTTCTTTTAATATTTTCGTTTTTTTTTTTTCGAAAAATTTTCAAATGCTTTAATTTTTTTTTTCATTTTTTCATGAATTTTTTATAAATTAATTTTAGAATTTTATTCGTTTTTTTTTAGCCTTAATTTAATTAAATAAATTTTAAATTAAAAAAATAATCATTTAAAGCAAAATTATTTTTATTTAATTTATAATTGATAAAAATAAAATAATTGTCCAGCTGCATCAGCGAGTAAAAGACAGTAAACGTATCAGATGACAAAGTTCTACAGCAAGACAAATAAATGATCACTATGCCTCAGTTAGATTATCGTAGAAGAGTTTTATTAAGTTAACTGTCTTATGTATTATGACCCTTAAGAATTATCTGTTAATTCTGGATAAAAGTACAATCCGAAAGCTTTGAAGTGTGTACAGAAGTCAGACAAGAGTGTGTTCTCTTCCCAAAACTATTCCTAATATTGATTGACTATGTCATGAAGACACTCCTTAGGTTCTGGTCTATTTAGAACCTCTCTGAAGTGTTCAACCCATCTTTGTTCCTTCTCTCTCACAGTTGTTAGTATCCGACCTTCTTCGTCTTTTACTAACGTTGTTATTTTCTGTGAAGGGCCACATATCGTTCGAGTTATCTTGTGCAACATATGTAGGTCCACTCTTGAGCTGGCCTCTTCTGCTACGCTGGCACACTGGTTTATATAATTTCGTTTCTCACGCCTTGCTCCTTTCTTCACAAGTCTGTTCTTAATGCCATATGATGTTTCTAGCTTTTCACGGATTCGGTCAGATTTTGCTTGGAGAATTTTCTCTTTGATATCCCCTCTCTCAGCTATTAATGCCCACGTCTCATCAGATATCCATCTTTTCCTCTTTTGCTTTACAAATCCGAGAACTTCTTCTGTTGTTTTGCAGTAGGCATCTCGGATTTCCAACCATCTCTTTTGGATATCCATTTCCTCCTGTTTTTGTTCAAGTTTTAGGAGGTTCTTTTTTAGTTTTGTACTGTATTCTGCTTTGCGTTTTGGATCAGTTAGGCTTCCGACATCGTATTTCTCTGTTGCATTCTTCTTGATGGCTTTTCGTATACACGCTCCCATAAGATAGTGATCACTATATATGTCTGCACCTATAAAAAACTTTCGTGTGTTTTAAAGATGACCTCCATCTCTTGTTGATCATTACATGATCAATTTGATTTATAGTTTTCTTATCTTGGGATCGTCATGTTTTCTTGTGTATATCTTTGTTCTGAAACAAAGTTCAACCTATACATAGGTTATTTGTCATGCACAGATCTACTAGTTTTTACCATTATTGTTTCTCTCTCTCTAACCTTCAGCGCCCATACATTTCTCAAATCCGTTGTTTTCACTTCCAATGTCCCCCATGACAATCATAAGGTCATATCGAGGCAATTTATCTATATTTCTTTGCAGTTGTTTGTAGAATATAGATTTTTCCTCTTCACTGGCTTCGTTGGTGGGGGCATAGCATTGTATGATAGAGGTGTTACAATGTTGCCATCTTGCTGAAATCCAAGGGTCGTCTGGCTCAAATAGCAGTTCAACAGATGGTAAAAGGTTGTTTTCGAAGGTGTTGATGTAGACAAATTGATTAATTCGTCCTGTATAAATATTGCTTATACCAGTGCCTTTGTAGGAAATGCATCCCCAGATACCAGCTGACCCTCCACCGTTTTGTAGCCTTGGTTTACAGAACTTCGGATGAAACTTTTCATTTTTAAACCTTTTTACTATTACTCTTGAATTATATTATATTATATATCTTTTTTGTCTATCTTTTATGTATTACAGGAGTCAAAAGAGACCCTTTAACCGTTCTACTTTAGCAGTTTGATATAAAGTGGTCTCCCGCCTATTAACTTCCTATTAATACCCTATATATGTAGATTTTAATGGCTTGTTTTTTTTTATAGAATTTTTATTTTTAAAGTAGAAAAAAAAATTAGAAAAATATATTTTTTGTAGTAGATAAAATATTTGTAAATATAGAAGAAATTCTTTTGAAAATGGAAAAAAACGAGTTAGTTTTTTCTAAGTCTTCCGCGTTTTCCTTTCCCGATTTGACCGTTTTGATTTTCTGTTGATCGATTTTTGCAGCCAATGCTCAATATTTGATTGGCCTGAAAACTTTCATATTTAAAGGACCAGTTAAATTTCTCTCAAGAGCCGGAAGAGTCTTTTTTTGACGCCTTTTTATAGAATTTTTCTCAGTGTTAAGATCTAGAGTTGGAAATTCTAATAATTCTAATTGATTTCCAATACCAATCACATGCTTGCATGTAAATTTTTTTTTAATATTGAAAACTGCAAATGATCAACTCCCAAATCTCACTGTTTATTTCAGTTACATGCATTGAATCACTACAAATTTTATATTCATTGTAACTTTCCCAAGTTGATTTTTGAAAATACGCTTTGCACATTTTTTTTGTTGATCATTTTTTGACGCTGTGACCAAATAAACTGTTCGTCCACTTTGAGTAAATTTTACTTTTCTTTTTTTAAGCGCACCCATTCAAAGCCTAGAATCCATTCGTGAGTAAAAACGACTGGCTTTTTCGCAAATTTTTGAAATTGAAAAATTTTTTTATTAAGTTTTACTGTTTTAATGCATTTTTATACTCATTTTACATTTGATTAAAATTATCAATAAATAAATAAATGAAAATGGGTGCATTGAAAGAGCTCGAAAGAAGCACGCAAAAAATCTATATTTAAAGAATTGAATGAGCTCTTAAAAGAAGATAGAAATTAAGAGATGGATATTTCTCAGAAAATAGAACTTAAACTAAGAGAGTTAAGAAATACAAATCGGAATGGAATAATTGACTCCATCCAGGAAATGAGACTTATAGAAAAATGCTGATAGAATTAACCAAGTCCCACTAAAAGAAAAGAAAGAAAATCTTACCTCAGGTGAAAATCAATCGGTGAACTGGTTATCCTCCAAAGTTTGATTTGTAATCTTGCCTTCTAGATCGAAAAAAATAAAAGAAAATTTGAATAATAGTTAACTAAAATAGCTTAATTAACATTTTTTACAATATTTATTTAGTATGATTTCAAACATTTGTTTTTAATCTCTTTAAAACTGTTTATCTCATTTATTTTATTTTTTTTTGGTTTTTTTTAACATCGCCTTAAAAGCGTTCACTGAAATAAATAATAATAATAATAAAGTGTTAATAAGTTATTTGTCATTACGTATTAATTAATAGTTTTCTTTATCGATAAAATTGAAAACAAAGATAATTATTTTTTTCTATTAGGAAAATTATTTGTTCTTTAATAAAAAATATTTTTAATAAATTAAAATAAAAAAAAAAACATCTTTGGAGAGATAATTTTTTAATATTTTAAAACAAAAAAATTTTAAATCTTTTTTTTTTTACTCGATGATTAGACGATGATAAAAAAATATTAAAAAATTCGGCTATTTTGATATCAACGATTTCAATTCTCAATGTAAGAAAGATGGAATTATTGACTCATTAATATGATCAAAGAAAAAAAAGAAAAATCCTACAACTTTTAACGAAGGCTTTCTAAGCAAAAACTCAAGAAAAAAAATTATTTCTTGAAGTTTTTTTAATTCTATTAAATCATGTCACTTTCAAATTTATGAAAACATACTAAATTATTTTTTAATTTTATTTAGAAAAAAAAAACTTAACTATATCTAATTTTTTTTTAGATCACTCTCGCGGTGTTTACTGATTAATTGAGCAGATTTAAATTCATTAATCCAACTTCATTTACTTAATTACTCTAAAGCCGGGTGGAAAAAAACGTGTAAAAATCTCTTAAAATTAGATCATAAATTAAAAAAAATATTTTTAAAAATTTTATTAGTTTTAAAATCTAATAAATTGTGTGAAAATAATTTTTTTATAGCCAAAAAAACTTGATTTATTTTAGAAATACTTGATCAATACCCTTTAGAATCCATTTATGTTCAGTGATTGTAAGACTTTCGTTTTCAGCTTTAAATGCTTTACTTATATCATCAGGCATAGAAAGTGCTGCACCGGACATTTGATCCTGCATTGCTTTTGTTTGATCGGCCGCGTTATTTTCACCAAGCACCAAATTATACATGCTTCTCAAACCAAACAAATTAATTATATACCATGATGCTGAGCTAACCCATGAGGCGTCTAAGCTAACCAAATTTACATCTTTTTGCAACATTGGCTTAAATCGGAAAGTGAGCGGAAATGGCACTTTAGCTTAATTTGAAATTATTAATTTTTGAATAGATAAAAACTAATTAAATAGTTGTGTACTGCATAAAAATCCAGCATAGGCCCAATTTATCCAACCACCAATTACAACCATTGGAATCATGTTCAAAAAATTTCCTTTGAGCATTTCAGTCATCGCTTTAGGATCACTCATGGGGTTTTTAACCGTTGGTTGTCTTTTTTGCTTGACAAAAAAGCCTGTATCTTCATTTGTAAAATAGTTTTTTCTCATTAAAAATGACTTTAAAGAAAAAAAAATTATTTTCACTAGCTTTGATAGTTTTATTTTTAAATAACCTCTTTGGGTAAATATTTTCCATTTTCTCTGACTAGTCGACTTCTTAGCAATGCTTGGCTGTCGGTCAATTGCTGTTTTTCAACAGTTTTATCATTTGACATGAAAATGAATAGATAGTGTTTAATGATGCCTACAAGAAATGTTATTGCCATTAGGGGCAAAAACACCCAGAAGCGAATTTTTGAGTCAAGTAACAGCTCGGCCATTTGATTCAATCTAACTGATATTTGGATATTCCTTAAAGTTAAAGTGAAAATTATTTTTATTATTTTTAATTTTATTTAATTCTAAATGATTCATGTACAAATGCAGGCCGCGATTTTTGACTTTTATAAATTAAAAAACTTAATTAAATTAACAATTCTACTCTATTTTATTTAAAAGACATATCTGAAAATTATCAAAAATATTTTTTAAGCTAAATAGTTTTTTTAACTGAGATTCTTATTAAGTAATCAAATAGTCAGATAGAATCAAAAATACAGGATACCGGTAAAATGCAAACCCTCCATTTTTGAGTAAAATGCACACTTGGGTGTATTTGGAAAAATACCCTTCTGATTGAATTCAGTTATATGTCAAAAATTCGTCTTTTTCTCCTCCTTTTTTAATTGAGTAATAATTTTTGGGCATTGTGAAATTTCCAGAGTTGTAAAAAAACAAGCATCTTCATAGACACAAACTTGATTGAAAATTAAACTGGGTCTCACACATTAATTAATTAATGAAAAATAAAATCTTGAGTAAGGTCAATTCAATATTATAAAATTTTAAGACTTGTAAATATAAAGTCATGTCTTGCAAGTCTTGACTTGTTTTTCAAGTACAAGTCATACTTTGACTTGTTTAGACTTTTTTTTCCTGACTTTTATACAAGTCTAGAAATTTCATACAAATATTCCAATACAATAACAATAAAAAATTTATAGCTTTGTTCTAATGCTCAAAAATTTTTTTCGAAGATGAAACAAAGTGAAACAACTGATGTTTCACCTATTGTGAAAGTTTGCAAAATCTGTGCATATTAATTGCGTTTTATTTTTTAATACTTTTGAATTTCATGCAATTTTGCAGAATTCTCACAGATTCTGCAACCTTCTACAATAGGTGAAACATCAGTTGTTTCACTTTGTTTCATCTTCGAAAAAAATTTTTGAGCATTAGAACAAAGCTATAAATTTTTTTTGTTTTTGTATTAGAAGTTTTGTATGAAATTTCACAATGCCTAATTTTTTTTTTAAATTTTGTAAGAAGCTTAAATTTTCAAAAAAGCACATTTAAAATTTAGCCTGTTTTATTATTAAAGGTTTAAAAAAAATGTTTCCTGGAAAAACTTTTTAATTAAGAACTAAATTTCTAATTGATTATTTACAGATATTAATTTAGTTTACAAATTTTTTGAGAGATTTTATTTGAATAAATAAAATTTTTTCAAAATTTAGTACTGTTTTTTATAAAAATAAAAAGATGATTAATTATTTTTTCAAGTCTTTTGACTTGACTTGAAATTTTGGAGCACAAATTCTACCGGAAACCTATTTTAAATAGCGAAAAAGTTGTTATCAATTCCAGCATCTTCGGCTTTTGATGAACGATTTTTCAGCATTTGCGATGTTGTCAGTAGTAAGAAAAATCAGAGCTTAAATTCCAAAAATTTTGTTTGTAAAACTCTTTTAAAAGTAAATATCGATCTAATTTAATAGATTTTATTAATTAATATAAAAAATTAAAATAAAATTTAAAAAAACTAAATTTTAAAATTTTTAACAAATGAACTCAAACATTTTTTTTTTATCATTTTTTAGATAGCAATAGGGTTTAAACGAAGGCAAAAGCCATTCGGACAAACCCTGGGGTAACCCAAAATTATATTTTAAAAAAAAAAAAAAAAAGAAAAAGGCTTATATTTTTTCGGGTGACAAATTAAATTTTTTGCCGGTCTAGTTGCCGCCTCTCACGGTACCCAACAATAGTATAAGCTGATACAAAGCATGAATTACCCGGTTTTTATCTCTGAAAAAAACTCTACAAATCTGCAAAATAGCATTCATATCAGAAATTTTTCAAAATTTAATTTCAGAGCTTTTGCACAGATTACATTTGAATGAAACATTCAGCTGATACTTTTTGAAGAAAACATTTTAGACCTATGGAAAAAAAGTTATTACAATTTAAAATTTTTGTTCTTATTTTTTTGTTCTAAAATTCACAATGCCCTCTGTCATGAACCCAGGTCACATATCAAGACAGGACCGAAATTTTATATCTGAATATGGATAAATATGTATAATAGTTGAAGTTTGGAGTCAAGTTTCCACTTTTTTTTTTACTATAAAATTTTTTTTTAATAAAAATTACTATTTATTCATTTTCAGTTTATTTAATTTAAAATTAAAAAAAAAAATTTTCTTGATTATTTAAATTTAAAAATAAACTTTATTTCCCGGAAAAAAAATTAAAAACATATTTGAAAAATTTAAGCGCTAAAAAGAATTCGTTTTTTGTTTGTGAACAAGGCGCTAAATTTAATCGGTCTCGATCATGGACACTGTTAAACAAAATTCGTTAAATAATTCAATTATAAAAAATCCTCCAAATTTTAAAATTAATTTCTTATTATCACAAATAAATTTAATTTGTTTAATTTAATTTACTCTAATCTCATATCGCAAATGGATTCATTAATCAAAAATGAACAAATTTTTAATTGTCAAAACTTGCTCGAAGCCGATCATGAATTTCTAAATTCACTGCTTCCTCTTGACGAAGACAACTCTTTTTGTGATTCGATAGACAATTACAGCCATGGGCTATTTTTGCCAATTCTGTCACCAACATCCACATCATCTACTTCCTCATCAACGGCATCCTTTTTCAACATCACCGAGCCAAATGAAATTAACTTCAGCCTTACAACCAACCAGCCCTCGCTGTCCCCAGCACCCTCGGCCACTTCAACAAGTTCTTCGCTCAGTCTTTCAATCGACATAAACTCAGCTAATTTTCTTCTCCTAAATCCTCAGTCTAAGACCTCTCTCGGATCAGCTGGCTATGACAATTATTCACAGGCATCAAATTTCAACGATCATTCCATTGGTCAGCCGAGTCAACTATCTAACTGGAGCACTGGTGTCAAACAAGATGTGTCGGTAGGAACCGATTTGACAATCGGTCGAGAGCTCAGATGCAAAAAAGACATCGACTGGTCCAATGGATTCAAATTTAGTCAAGTAGATAGCAATCGCCTTTCAAATTTTGGCATTGTTGGTCCTTCAATTAAAAATGACAAGGAATCTTTTAAATTGGTTGAAAAAATACAGCCCAAAAAATCACGTACAAAATACACCAAAGAGCAAATAGATGTGCTTGAGTCGACCTACTGGAGAAATGCATATCCCGATGTGATTACAATAGAGCATTTGAGTAAAACACTTGGTATTAGTAGAGAAAAAATAAATGTAATTTTGAGATTGATTTAGATTTTTTTTTTTATTTTCTCGTTTTTAAGATATGGTTTCAAAACAGAAGAGCCAGAAGCAAACGGCATGGAATTTGAATTTTATTTATAGACTTTTTAAAAGATTTTTGTATTAAATTTTTTTTTAAAAAATTAAATTCCAAAATATTAAATTACATTGATGATAGAAAGAACATTTTTTTTTATTTTAAATTGAATTTTTTTCATTTTTATTTATCAAAAAATTAAAAAAACAAGATTTGGAAGATTTTAAAAAAATTAAAAATCTAACCAGGAAAAGACAGTGCGTTTTATTAGCCATTGGATTTTTATTGACTCTTTGAGCCTCTTTCTGAGTTTTTGATTTTTTTGTAACCCCAACCCTCCAACGATTAAAATAAAAAGCTGCTTATCTTTTAGCTTAAATATTCAAATCAGAGTTGTTTAAAAGTCACAAGTCTCAAATCGAGTTTTAAATCGTTTATTTTTTTTAATTTTTTAAAATTAATTTCAGCCAAATAAAAAGCATAGGGAATCTTTCAATCAGAATCAAGGACAAATTAATGATATTTTTGTCGTCCCAGGTAGTTATTATTGCTTTTTAACTAACTAACGAGGAATCTAAAATATCGTTCATTCATTCCGATCCTGGGATATAAAGTTTCAAGTACAAAATATTTTTAAAAGTGCTTATCTTAATTATGAAACTCTCATGATATATGTTTTGGGCAAGATGAAAATGCTTTTTTATTTTTTCATTTTCATATTTTAAAATTTTTGTGCATTCTTTCAGAATATTAAACAAAAAAACTCTTCCAAATTATTTATTTAAAAAAAAGAATTTTAAAAAATTTCTAAAATATTACACAAATAATCTAAAAATTTTAAAATTTAAAAAAGTAAAATTTTTTACACTTTGCGCTGTTTTGCTAAATGACTTTTAAAAAAATACATTTTGGGATAATTTATGTCCTTTTCGTTGAAAAAAATAAAATAAGAAAAAAAGTCTATTCAAAGTCAAATCATCAGCTTAACTTTAAAATTATATTCTCTAAATTAAGGAAATGCTTGTAAAGCCCTCTGAGATAAATGACTTAATCTAAAAAAAAATGGCATGGATTTCAAGTGCTACTAAACTTATTTATCTGCTACTAAAAAAATGTAAATGTAAAATTTGTTTTTTTTTTTTTGGCCTGCAAAACAAATTTACCTCAATAAATCTAATATTAATTTTCTTCTATTTTAACTTATTTTATTTTATTTTGATTTTTTTTAATATGAAATAGCCTTAGATCGGTTCAGATATACAAATAAATAATAAAAATAATGAATCAATAAATAAGACTAAATATTATTAAATATATATCGAACAAAAAATGGGGCCTTAAACCCAAAACATTAGGAAATCTATATAAATCCTTAATAGGATCAATTCTCGAT